>JAVJIF010008629.1:0-203713 GCA_038442645.1 Agave tequilana
AACTCTTTTGCAACACATCGGGATATTCATTCACCACTGCTATATCCTCTAATTTTAATTCAGCTTCCTTCTTATCTATTACGGCTTTTTAAATCTCTGGCACCCTCGTCTCAACAATTTTGTAGTCTTAATAGCCGATATGATCTGTATTCTCTTTCCATTCTTTACTCCTTCAATAGTAAATTTTAGGATTCTTCCATTTTTAAAGTTGCTCTCTTTTGGTGACATCTACGTGAGCATGGTGAGTTGATAACTAATCCATTTCTAAAATGGCATCATATTCTATTCTCCCTAGTTTTACTAGGTCAACCCATGATTTTACTTCTCTTATCATAACTTCACATCTCTTATTGCACATACTAGCATCATTTCTACACCTATAAGGGTCGATAAATTAGTTGAAATTCCAAAGTTTCAGGTTTCATATTAATTTGATGTAATATTGCAGAAACAAAAGAGTGTGTTCACCAGGATCAAATAATACTCGAGCAGTATGCCTATTATACTGATAATACCTTTTACCATGGTATTTGATGTTCGAGCTTCCTGCTGAGTCGAGGCATTCATCTTCCCCTGAGCTCTAGGTTGTCACACTAAGATTAAGTCATTGCCAGTTGGGGTGTGTTGAACGGTCGTCTGGAGTTCCTGATGATCTCGAAAATAGGGAGCGCCCATAACTCGCCTTTCATGTCCATCCCATGCTTGGTATCCATGTAGTTTTGGACACTCCTTCTCATGTGACCAATATTGTCACATATGAAACATTGCTTGCCTTGAATACAGTTGTCCACATGGTTCCGATTATATCTGGGACACCAGGGTTCCTAGTAAGATTTGGATGATAAGAGGTTTGATTGGAGCCCGTGCAAGAATCCTTCTCCATGCCATGTACCATCATGATATCTTAAAACTGGTACTACGAGGATCCCGTATTTCTATTAAATTTAAAGTTTGACCCAGCTATGTGTCTCCTGATATCGTGGGCGCTTAGGTGGAAGTAATTCCTTGTTCGGGACTTCTTGGTCTTCCAATATGTCTCATTCAACTTCTAGAGCCTTCTCCACAGCTTGAATGTAGATTTGGAGTTGAAATGGAACCATTTGCTTCTAATCTCAGGCCTTAATCCTTACAAATTTTTTTTATTCTATCTGCTTCTTCACAGACCAGCCTTACTGCATATCTTGACCGTTTGTGTAGTAGTGTTCATTGATGACATATTAATCTACTCAAAGAATAAGAAAGAATAAGGAGCATCTGAGAGTGGTACTACAACACTAAGAGATAAGCAGTTGTATACAAGTTCAAGAAGTGTAAGTTCTAGTAAAATCAGTTGTGTTTCCTCAGGTACATTGATCTAAGAAGGAGTAGCAGTAGACCCCACAAAATCAAGGCAATCAAAAACTAGCCTCAACCCACCAATGTTAAAGAGCTCAGATTCTTGGGCCTAGCCGATTACTATCGAAGATTGTAGAAGGGTTTTCTAAGATAGTAATGCCCCTAACCCTGCTAACCAGAAGGGTATCAGGTTTAACTGGGGGAAAACTAGCAGAAAAGCTTTCAAGAATTGAATATAGGCCAACCTCGGCCCCAGTCCTAGCTATGCCTTCGGGGATCGAGGGATATGTCATATACAGTGATGCATCCATGCAAGGTTAGAATGTGTGTTAATGCAACACAATAATGTTATTGCCTATGCCTCCAGACAGCAAAAAGAATTCCCTTACGATCTAGAAATTGTTGTGGTCATTTTTTCCTTGAAAATATGAAGACATTACCTGTACGGAGTATCATGTGTAATTTATACAGACCATAATAGTTTGAAATATATATCCACCCAAAAAGAGCTGATATGCGACAAAGGAGATGGTTGAAAATGATAATATTTAACTATCACCCGGGGAAACCAATGTTGTGGCCGATGCCCTAGTCGAAAGTCGGGGGGTCACTGCTGCATTGATAACTCAACAACCAATGTTATTAAAAGAGTTTGAAAGGATGCAAATAGAAGTCAAGCTGAGAGAATCCGGCGGCGTGCCAAGTCAACTAAACCAGGTTAGCATTTGATATGACCTGTATGAACGGATTAAAGAAGCACAACAAGGGAAGATGGACCAAGAAATTTTGGAAAAAGTTCAAAGTGGAAAAATTCAGGGCTTTACGTGCGATAAAGGAATATTGAAATTCGGGCACTGGGTGTGCATACCACAAGACACAAAGCTTAAGGAGGAGATTATGTCAGAAGCCCATTGTACTCCTTACATAGCGCATCTGGGAGCAACGAAAATGTATCAAGACCTTCAGACAAACTTTTGGTGGGAAGGAATGAAGAAGGACATAGCCATTTTGTACAAAGTGCTTTTATGCCAACAATTCAAGGCCGACATAAGAACCCCCGGACTATTGATGCCTTTATCAATCCCTGAATTATCACAAGACTTCCCCAATCACCTCTAGGGCACAATGCCGTATGGGTTGTAGTAGACCAGCTCACAAATCCACACATTTCTTACCCATCTGAGTGAGCTATTCGATGGATAAGTTAGCACAGATTTACCTTCGTAAGATATTCCGAATACACGTGGTGCCAGAAACAATTGTATCAGACAGGAATCTTTGATTCTTATCAAGATTGTGGATAAGCTTGTCCAAAGCATTAGGAACCAAATTACATCGTACGGCGACACACACTAAGATTAATGGGCAATCAGAATGGACTATTCAGATATTAGAAGATATGCTGAGAGCATGAGTACTAGATTTCGTAGGTAACTGGGAGTAGTATGTACTAAAGAAGGAGTAGCAGTAGACCCCACAAAATCGAGGCAATCAAAAACTGGCCTCAACCCCACCAATGTTAAAGAGCTCAGAAGTTTCTTGGGCCTAGCCGATTACTATCGAAGATTTGTAGAAGGATTTTCTAAGATAGTAATGCCCCAAACCCTACTAACCAGAAAGGTATCAGGTTTAACTGGGGAGAAAGCTTTCAAGATTGAAAGCTAGGCTACGTCGGCCCCAGTCCTAGCTATGCCTTCGGGATCGAGGGATATGTCATATACAGTGATGCATCCATGCAAGGGTTAGAATGTGTGTTAATGCAACACAATAAGGTTATTGCCTATGCCTCCAGACAACAAAAGAATCATGAAAAGATTACCTTACTCACGATCTAGAATTAGTTGTGGTCATTTTTTCCCTTGAAAATATGAAGACATTACATGTACAGAGTATATTGTGTAATCTATACAGACCATAAGAGTTTGAAATATATATCCACCCAAAAAGAGTTGAACATGCGACAAAGGAGACCGTTGAAAATGATAAAATATTATGACCTGACAATTAACTATCACCCGGGGAAAGCCAATGTTGTGGCCCGATGCCCTAAGTCGAAAGTCGGAGGTGTCACTGGCTGCATTGATAACTCAACAACCAATGTTATTAAAAGAGTTTGAACGGATGCAAATAGAAGTCAGGCTGAGAGAATCCGGCGGCGTGCCAAGTCAACTAAACCAGGTTAGCATTTGATATGACCTGTATTAACGATTAAAGAAGCACACAAGGGGAAGATGGAGCAAGAAATTTTTGGAAAAAGTTCAAAGTGGAAATATTCAGGGCTTTACGTGCGATAAAGGAATATTGAAATTCAGGCACCGGGTGTGCATACCATAAGACACAAAGCTTAAGGAGGAGATTATGTCAGAAGCCCATTGTACTCCTTACACAGCGCATCTGGGAGCAATGAAATGTATCAAGAACTTTAGACAAACTTTTGGTGGGAAGGAATGGAGAAGAACATAGCCAATTTTGTGCAAATGGCTTTTATGCCAACAAGTCAAGGCCAACATAAGAAACCCTCGGGACTATTGATGCCTTTATCAATCCCTGAATTGTCACAGGACTTCCCCGATCACCTCTAGGGCACGATGTCGTATGGGTAGTATAGATCGGTCACAAATCCGCACATTTCTTGCCCATCCGAATGAGCTATTCGATGGATAAGTTAGCACAGATTTACCTTCGTAAGATACTCCGAATACATGGGGTGCTGGAAACAATTGTATCAGACAGGAATCTTTTGAATTTTTTCAAGATTGTGGATAGCTTGTCCAAAGCATTAGGAAACAAATTACATCCAAGTACGGCGGCACACCCTAAGATTAATGGGAAATTAGAAAGGACTATCCAAATATTAGAAGATATGCTGAGAGCATGAGTACTAAATTCGGAGTAATTGGGAGAGAAGTATGTATCATTAGTGGAATTCGAATACAATAACAGCTACCAGTCAACCATAGAAATGTCACCATTTGAAGCTTTATATGGAAGGAAGTGTAGATCCCCCATTTGCTGGGAAGAAGTGGGAGATCAAAGATTGTTAGGCCCCGAGCTAGTGCAAGAGAAACAGAAAAGATCAGAGTAATAAGAAGAGGATGAATGTAGCTCTGAACAGATAGAAGGCATATGTAGATAATCGTCGCAGACCCTTTGAATTCTCTACAGGAGACAAAGTGTTTCTAAAAGTGTCCCCCAGTGAAAGGGGTAGTACGCACCAACAGAAGGAACAAACTAGATGCTCGATACATTGGACCCTTTGAAGTACTAGAGAGGATCAGCCTCTAGCTTACCGGCTAGCCTTGCCCCAAGAGATGAAAAAGATTCATGATGTGTTTTCACGTATCTTAGCTGAGGAAGTACATACCAAACCCCAGCCATATCCTTATTATTTGCCATTCCAAATTCAGGAAGACTTGTCTTATAACTGAAGAACCGGTGAAAATCCTAAATCACAAGGGGAAGCAGCTAAAGAACAAAACAATCCCATTGGTGAAAGTATTATGGAGAGTCAAAAATTCAAAGAAATGACGTGGGAACCCAAAGAAGAGATGCGAAAATCTTATCCACACTTATTCGAAGGTACGCTACATTTCGAGGATGAAACTTTCTCTTGGGGGGTAGACTGTAGCACCCGATATAGACTAACCACAGTTTAACAAATTTAACCAATGATTAGCAAGCTTTATACATTAATTAGCTATCCACCTTCCTCAAATAATTTTTTAATTTCCCCTAAAAGTGTAATATATTGTAGATATATGTATTATAAATTATGTATATGGCATGGGTATACTTCCAATACTATAGTATGTAAATACTAACAAATACATAGGGTATTTTGTAAGAAAAACTAAGGAAATACACTTAACATATTTTTCTTCATAGTTAGTGGAGAGGTTAGGTATGCATGGGAGAGAAAGATCAAGGTTAAGATGTTCTTGTGGAGTGCATAGGACACTTGGGAAAATTCTAAACCATGGCAAACTTGTAAATTTTTCTACCAAGAGAATTTTTTAGCCAGCCAAAACTTCCCTTCTCATCTCTTCTTTCCCAAAGAGAAAGAGAAACTCTATGGCTGAAACCCTAAGATTTACCCCTTTCTTTAGAAACCCAGAATCTCTCCTCTTCTCCATTCTTCTTTCCTTCCTTCATTTTTCATCTCTCCTAAAAGATCGAAGAGAGGAAGGGAGGGGGGCTTCAGGCGTAGTCGTACCCAGCTCGGTCGTGCCCAGGTTGGCCGCGACCAGGCGGCCGCGACCAGGCCTGGCCGCTCCTAGGGAGGGGACCTGCACACCACCAAGGGAGGAGGAGGGGGTTTCTTGCTAGTCTAGATCCAAACTTTGGGTGGTAAATTTCAGTCAAGATCTGAACTTTACGGCTAAAATTCACCCTCAAGCAAGGTAATATTCTGACGGAAAATTTCAGAAAATAAATCCAATTAAATAGTGTGTATCCCTCATGTTCTTGATGGCATTAGCATTAGAAATTTACTCTCATATTTTCCTTATATAGAGTGATTGTTTGGACACCAAGAGGAGTGAGATCTAACCATTGGCAACTCTTGAAGAAGGTGAGTAAACTAGAGACTTTTTAGGGTAAGAATGAATATGTTGAGATTTCATAACCATTTTATTAGGTGATATGAAGTAGGTTATGAGAGTTATTCGCTATTTTTATATGAATTATCATAAAAACTATACTTTAATGTATAAATTATAGTCAATACTTGTATTGGTCTATGGTTGCACATTTCGCGATTGTTGCAATACTTAGGAAGTAAGTACCTAGTATGGGTTACTTCTAAAAGCCTACTAAAGAGAAACCCTTAAGTAAATCCTAATGATGATTATTTCTAATTATTCTAGGGTGTGGATTAAGTAGAGTAAAATTTGAACTACGAATCGGTGGCGAATAGGGAGGGCGTGGTGACACGTATTGTGTGTATGGGTGTATGCAACATGTGTTGTAAAAGAGTGTGTGTGTGTGTGTGTGTGTGTATTGTTTGTATGGATTTGTATGTATATGCATTATGGTATAAGTTATATTATTATTCCTTTAGAATGGTAGAAAATATGGGATGTGAAATTGTCTTCATTGATGTGTCACTAGTGAGGTGAATGATTTTCCATACTTATGTTAGCGATCATGTATACTCTGAAGGAAAGGGCTTGCGGGAGCCAGTAGGAGGGGGAAGACGGTGTATATACATATACATTTATTTCTCAAATTGAAGGAAGGGACCTGCGGGAGCCAGTAGGAGGGGAAGACGAAATAAGTATATTTTTTATTTCTATACTCTAAAGGAAGGGGACGAACAGGAGCAGGTAGGAGGGAAGATGGTGTAAATATATCTTTTCATTTTTTTTATTGAAAGAAGGGGCCGGAGGGAGCCGGTAAAAAGGGAAGACGGAGTTACGTATTGATGCATTCTTTTTGAGTTTTAATGGCAAGACTAGTTATTGGTATGATATAAATAAGTAGTGCACGAGCTATGTGTATGTATATGCTTAGCGTGATATATATTATGACTATACAAAAAGGGCGTAATCAAGATAGACATAGGGTAGGACCAAGCCATTCCATATCATAGACCATGATATAACTATTACCACAATAGTTATAACCAATAAGTAAGTATTAACTTCGTCCTTTCAGGTTTTTCCTATTTGAAATCTACTTCAATACCTATGCATGAAAACTTTTCTTTTTGAGATACACCTAACTAGAAATTGAAATATTACTTGTTTACTCGCTGAGCCATCAAGCCCACCGCATTCCTTGGCATCATTGTTTCAAGTTTTGGTAAAGGTAAAGGACAGGCTTAGGATGGGTTGTTTCTCGAGGACGGAGTTATGTATGATGACACCATGCACTTTCTTTAGTTATATGGTAATGTCTCTTTTAGTTTTTCTTTACATTTTGGAGCTCTCATGTATATAGTTAAAGAAATCTTGTGCATATGTTATGATGTTTTGTGTAAAGTATGAAGCTAAGTGGTTGAAACTCATGCTATGTGTCATATTTGTAGTGTAAGAAAGCCTTATGTAAGCTTAATGAATGGGCCTTCATGGGTTATCTTTGGAAGTTGGTATATTAATATATATATATATATTATATATATATATATAATATATATATATATATATATATATATTATATATATATATATATATATATTATATATATATATATATATATATATATATATATATAATATATATATATCTTGTTAGACATATTATATTGAGGAGATACATTGAGAATCAAGTCGTTATCTTGTATTGGTGGAGTTGCTTATCCTTATAATGTGTGGGTGCTATTGGTATGTATGTATATGTCGATATGTTGTGGAGATTATGGCTAAGCCTTGAAGGCTGTTAATTGAGCATATTGTATTTGGACAAGTAACAAGTTTCAAATGAGATGCTGCCAAAATTTTGATAAATTATCGTATCTTTTATTTGTGGAAAAAAAATTGCTTTAAGGATTATTAAAGATTAGGGTAGTTTAATCTGGGACGTTACACTTTGCTTGAGGTATCAATTTTGTTTTTCAGAGTAGAAATCTCATTTCATCAATAATGAAAAATGTTGCTTTGCAAGAGATTTTAGGTGCATCAAAATTCTTTTATGCCATTTTAAGAGTGGAAGACAATTTTTTCTTTGGAAATAACAACTAATTTATTTTGAAGAAGTTCATTTTCTTTTCCATTTTTAAATACTTCTTTTTAACTAAATCATAGTTCTTTGAAAGTTCTTCAAGAGCTTCACCCAATTCATCCATAGATAATTCACATTCTTCAAGAGAAGATTTAGATGTTACCTTGGTTGTGTCATCATTAGCCATAAAACACACATTAGCTATGTCCTGCTCTTCTTCGGATTGCTTTTCGAGTCTCAAATAGCTTTCAAGGCCTTCTTTTCATAGAGCTTCTTGAGGTTGAGATTTACTTTTGGTCTCAGGGCAATCGGCAACGATGTGTCCGGATTTCCAGCAATTGTAGCAAACAATCTTTCTGTCCTCCTTCCCTTGCCATCTTCTTCTATAGTTGAATTTAGCCTTGTTGTACATTCTTCTAACATTCTTCACAAGAGGGATAAATCTTCATCATCTTCTTGGTCATCATCGTCATCATCGGAGATGGTAGGAGATTTGAAAGCTAGTGATTTCTTCTTTTGTGGTGACTTCTCTTCTCTTGCTTTCTTTCCATCTCATGGGTCTTGAGGTTGCCAAAAAGACCATGAACTCTATCTCCTCTTTGTCGTTTAGCTCCTTCAACGAAGTGGCTTTGATTTTTCATGATCGTGGAAGAGGCGAATGACCTTCTTTACTTTTTGATCATTGTCAATAAGGTCACCTAAAGAAGCAAAATCATTGGTGATTTTAGTAAACTTTGTGATCATATCATCAATAGATTCATTTTCATTCAAAGCAACGTTTTCATATTGGAAGCGCAAGAGATCAATATTAACTTTCTTGACTTGTGATGTCTCCTCGTGTGTGATAACTAAGTGTGATCAAATCTTGTAGGTGAATTTGCAAAAATTACCCTAACAATATCATCATCATTCAAGCCTTGAAGCAATGCACTGTGAGTTTTTGCATTTGCATCACATTCCTTGGTTGCAATTTCAGACCATGTGTCTTCATTATCATTGAGTACACTAAAGGGTTTGGTCATCGCTTTGCAACTTAACTTCCTAGACATTGCTAAAATACGGTCATCTTAACTTTTCATATTGAAAAGTTAAGGCCATCAAACTTGAGCGGAGTCTTAATACCTTCGGCCATGTAAGCTATTGTGGAAAAGCAAATGATAGTGCAATGAAATGATTAGAAAAAATGATCTATCTAAGGTGGTTAAATGATTGAGCTGGAACCTGCACAGAAATATAGAATTTTAGAACTTTTAAAACAGTAGTGCAAGGTGCACAATTCTACCGCTATAATAAGTGGCTATGCGGGTCGTGATCCACAAAGAGGGACTAGCGATGGAAGCTTTTTAGTAAATTCTCTTTTATGCTAAAATTAATAGTTAAAATTCTTCTTTTAGTTCTTAAAAAAAAGAAAAAATGGAGTTAAAGTCAAGTTAGAAAGAAAGTGGTAGAATGAGAAGGTGGAGAAAATAGAAGTGATATGTATAAAGAAATTGAAAAAGAGTGAAAGAGATTTGGGTGATTATGGTGTTGGTGATCTACACTAACAGTTACAAGAAAAGAAAGAAAAACTAAAACCTAAAAAACATACCTCTTCGGCACCTGCTTACCTTTTACCCGTATCGACGATGTCCATTACTTGAAGGCAAGCGAAGCATGGCAGATGAGATCTTCCCCATTCCTGATTTATACTATAAAATGAAGGGGCGAGCTATAATACCATAGAAATGGATATCCATCACCATAAGCCATCAACGGCACTTGCAAGGACAAGGCAACTTTGAGGCTATCGGTTTCATTTGGATCCACAAACACAGAAGAGAGAAGCGAACAAAAACAAGAATAGAAAAGAAAAGGAAACTCGATTCGATTTAAATAACAATGGAAGAAAAGATCACTTATACGGTACCACCTTCAGTACAAGCTTGCTCTCATTCCTCCATGAAAGTCTCCTCTCCTCTCAGTTACATAATAAAACAAAATTATATAAAAAAACTAAAAACCTAAGTTACAAACTATAAATTAGTCTAAGTTCTACTCTCTGCTTGGTCCTTCTCCTTTTGCCTTTGAGTTTGCAGGTATTTATAGGAGAAATGCAGAGGGTAGAGGAGTATGAAAATAAGAGAAGCTGGCTATTTCTGAATTTGAATCCTTTCTTATCTCTAAACTTGATTTGATGTGGATATTCAGTTCTGATCTGCAGCTTATTTGCATATTGATTGCTAAATATAACTTATCACGTGACAAAATTAGAATAATGATCAACTTAAGAGTTATAACCCTATAAATCCTCTTTCTGGATCATCTTGAATCATCAGATTTGATTTCTAGTAGCGAAAGTTATGATTCAAATACTAAAATGTATCCAGCTATAATCTGAATCAGAATTTTCATCTCATCCGTTGATCTTCTCTCTATCCATTTATCCCTTTAGATTTGGACTCTGTATTTGACGTTATCCTCGGTTGATCTTTAGCTTTAACCATCTGATTCACCAAAACTGAATTTAACCAACTGGATTTGGGATCCTCCTCCTCTAACCAAATAGATTTAGTTAAATCTGAATTTGACTGATATTTATTTGATTTTATTCTCTTTCTCCCATGATTATCTTCTGCAAAATAGACATTTAAGATAAGAATTTAGCAGATTTATTACCTGATAAATGTGGAATGTAATAAAGAATAATGTAATAAATGTGTGCAATCACACCCCACACACCTATCTTTGCTCGTCCTCGAGCAAACAACAAAACTAAATCAAAGATTATTAGACCACTTTCGCAGGTCACGCGATTGCACTTAGCTTGTGCAACAAGCCGTTAAACCTCTAGGTTACCCCTAGAGGACGAGTTTTTCTCGTGGGGTTTTCAGTGGATTGCACCCACAAAATTCATAAAGAAAGAGAAAAATGTTAATATTTTGAAAACACATTTTGAAAGAAAATATTTGAAATATATTGTAAGATTTAAGTAATCTATAAGTTATAGGAAAACTGAATTTTTCATTCTAAACTTAGTCTCTATTAAAAAATTTGTAATCAATCAAAGTAAGGAGTCAAATTGTGCATCTCATCTAGACTATTACTTTACCATAAGTCATATGCACCTTCGTGACCGTGAAGTTTTGACTAAGGGTTCTATAACTCTAACTCTTATGCCTTATTTATTTATTTATATATTATATTTATTTTATTTTTAGTGGTATTATTCCTTAGTTCTATTAGGCTTTCTAATCTGCCCATGTACGAGCCTTTAATTAATGACTCCCAAACCAAACGGTCTTAGGGCACCGGGTAAGAAAATACCCCAAGGACTTAAGGACTCGACAAATAAGGCCACAAAACTAAGAATTTTATTATATGAACTACTTTTAAGCGTGATATTTATGCTTTATGAGGCACAAATACCAGCTTAATCAGAGGATTTTTTATAGATATATATTTCTTTTTTTCAAAGTTATCTAATCATCTTTTGCATAAATACCAAGGCTTGCTTAGGCAAAGCACCTAGCTAATCAATAATTAGATTTATTTATTTTTCATATTTATACTATATATATATATATTATATATATATATATTATATATATATATATATATATTTATAAGGCATAAGAATCTTTGTTTTTGAACCCTAAGTGTGTAAGTGTATAAAGTGCGCATATTTCATCAAGATAAGATCAAGACTAAATTACTTTGACAAATTATCTTCCTAACCCTAAAATCAAACAAATAATTTTATTTTGATCAAGTATAAGAAATCCTAATTATGATCATCCTATTCCTTAAAATTAACTTAATTTCTTACAAAAAATATGTCAAATATTATTTCTATTTTCAAAGTTTTTTAAAAGTAAAGAAAATGTTATTTTATTTTAAATAAAAAGAAAAACCTAAGTTATGTTAGACCCTCCCCCACACCTATCTCATGCATTGTCCTCAATGTATGAATTAATGCATAGCATTGTCCTCAATGTATGAATTAATGCATAGATACATGAAAGAAGAAAGAGAAGGAAATATTACCTTAAAGTGGTGGTTCCGTGGTGGTCTGATTGGTCCACAAAATGCGACTCAATCGAATTTTTGTGGAGTTCGGAGGAACCCACCAGAAATCTCTCTAATATAACCCATTAAAATGATGTATACATGAATGATTTTATTAAATATTTTACCCCATCTAATTTTCAAATTTCATAATTAATTTTGGAGTCAATTTTGTCAACCCCTTGTCCCAAAATGGAGTGTGAAAAGATGGAATGATTGACTTGGACTTAGAAAGTACGGGAACTATACCGACTCAGGAAAGTGACTTAAGTCACGTAAAGGTTCAGGAGTCGAGATTGGTTCAGGAAGTGGGTCCAAATTAAGAAGTTGAGACTCAAGTCCACATTCATTTCCCCACAATAGAATGTGACTTAATATTGGTGATTCAAGTTCAAGAATGACAGGTGTGGGAATCAAAACTGACTCTAAAATATTACTCAAGTCGGATAACAAAATAGGAGTCATATTGATTCAGAAATTTGAACTGGATCACAATTTGAGAATCTAGGTCACATTTCTCATTGAGTTCAATTTCATAAAAATAAAAACTTGCCAATTTGTCAATGGGACTTTCAAAAGTATGAAATTGGTCAAGTTCAATATGATCATAAAAGATGGTGATTCAATTTCATGATGAATTGGCGCAGGATCCAATGTTGACTCGAGAAAAAGATTGAAATCAGGTGAAGACACCGGAGTCATTATTGAAACAGGAAGTAGAATTAAATCACCAAGTTGAGGTTCAGGATCATATTCATTCTCAAGTTCAATTTTAGGAAAGGGATAACTTGCCAAACTGTCAATGTCATTTTCAAATTTAGAGTTTGGGCAAGTTTAAATAGTTGTACTGAAATGGAACCTTGTTTTTCAAACAACATGATTCTTCCGCTCTAACAGAATGGTTAGCGACATCAGAAATGGTCAAACGGTGAGAACGGAGAGTTTGGATCATCATATCTATGTCATGATTATGAGAGATTTGAGCCTGAGTCATGGGTTCAAGCATCTTTTCATAGTCGATTGGTTCATCGTTTTGCTGCGATTGGACTTGAAAAGATGAAATTTTGTTTTAGAATTTGTGGTGAAATTGTGAGTCCGTCAGATTTTGTGATTGTTGCTTGGACTCACGCATACTCATTTCCAAGATTGATGGTTTTCTATATTGAATTGGTGGAAGTATGAATCTTGGAAATATTGTGGACAAGGTGGATAAGGAGGATAAGTTGGTTGAAAATTAGACTCGGGAGAGGTGAATTCCCATTGACTCTATGAAGAGTTGAAATTATTTTAGAAATTATGGTTATAAGATTGGGGGCATGGGTTATATTGATTCGTATAAGACCAATCCGGTACACTAGGTTGGTTAAAGTTATGATATGTCGGGTTGGTAATATCCAAAAAAGAGGTTGGGATGTAATATGGATTACCATTAAAATTGGAAAATTGTTATTATAAGCCATATCACACAACAAAGAAAAACAACAAATAAGCAAACAAATAAAAAGAAAAAAAATCTAACCTAAGTTAGGGTAAACCTTAGACTTAGACGACTCCTAACTGGTTAGACTGTTCACGGGGGGTATATTGTCGAATCTGACCATAAGTTAATCGGCTAGGTAGGGCCAAGATTGGTGGTAGGTATCCGCACAGAAGCGACGGGCCTAATTAAGCCAAACCACCAGCCTTCGGGGTTTCGCCCCTCAATCCCCAACCTTAATCACCGATTCAACAAGAGTCAGATTCAAATCAACTTCCCCCTTAGGTCAGTCTCCTAATTGAGTCCGAGATGTCCCTGGACCAACGTCTACTCAGTTTTTAATTAGGTTTGGGTTAGTGAGTGAGGAGATTATTTGTGGGCTAAGGGAGGGTAATAACTTCCCCACCTTATCTTGTTTATAGGACAAGCCCTTAAATCAATTTAGTGCAATATACAAGTATATAGAAAAAAAGTAACACTCAAGCAATATTTCATACAAGAATGAACCTTATACTAAATGCTATGCACAAAGACCTTGGCTCCAGCACTCTTCAACAGTAAATAGAAAATATAATGAAATAGACGCGTGCCTAAATGCAAAGACTAAATCATTTTTAGCATTTACAGTTAACTTTTTACTATTGTGTTAGAAATATATATACAGTGAGTCAAATAAGGAGATAAATGCTATAGATATTAAACTATGCAATTCAGCCAACCTGCAGAAAATACAAGTTAGTAGTTCACTCAGATTGCCACAAGAATGTAGCAAATCTAAGGGCTTCTGGACTCTGCTTTCTTGAGTAGAGTCCAGGGCCACTTATATGTCCACTGCAGCAAAAATTCCTTGTTGTTAAATCTATACACCAAAAACAAAGAAGAAAGTTAACCAAAAATGTAAATCTAAAAAGAGAATAACTTACCGTCCCTCCCCGACAATGGCGTTAAAATTTGATTAAGCTGGAACCTGCACAAAATACAGAATTTTAGAACTTTTAAAACAGTAGTGTAAGATGCTCAATTCTCCCGCTATAGCAGTGGCTATGCGAGTCGTGATCCACAAGGAGGGACTAGCGATGGAAGCTTTTTAGTAAATTCTCTTTTATGCTACAATTAATGGTTAAAATTCTTCTTTTAGTTCTTAAAAAGAAAGAGAAAAATGGAGTTAAAGTCAAGTTAGGAAGAAAGTGGTAAAATGAGAAGTTGGAGAAAATAGAAGTGATATGTACAAAGAAATTGAAAAAGAGTGAAAGAGATTTGGGTGATTATTGTGTTGGTGATCTACACTAACAGTTAGAAGAAAAGAAAGAAAAACAAAACCTAAAAAGCATACTTACCTCTTCGGCGCCTGCTTACCTTTTACTTGTATCGACGATGTACCTTTACTTGAAGGCAAGCGAAGCATGGCAGATGAGATCATCCCCATTCCCGATTTACACTATAAAATGAAGGGGCGAGCTATACTACCATAGAAATGGATATCCATCACCATAAGCCATCAACGGCACTTGCAAGGACAAGGCAACTTCGAGGCTATCGGTTTCATTTGGATCCACAAGCATAGAAAAGGGAAGCGAACAAAAATAAGATAGAAAAGAAAGGAAACCTCGATTCGATTTAAATAACAATGAAAGAAAAGATCACTTATACGGTGCCACCTTCAGTACAAGCTTGCTCTCATTCCTCCATGAAAGTCTCCTCTCCTCTCAGTTACATAAATAAAACAAAAATTACATAAAAGAAACTAAAAACCTAAGTTACAAACTATAAATTAGTCTAAGTTCTACTCTCTGCTTGGTCCTTCTTCTTTTGCCTTTGAGATTACAAGTATTTATAGGAGAAATACAGAGCGTAGAGGAGTATGAAGATAAGAGAAGCTGGCTATTTCTGATTTAAATCCTTCCCTTATCTCCAAACTTAATTTGATGTGAATATTCAGTTCTGATCTGCAGCTTATTGGCGTATTGATTACTGAATATAACTTATCATGTGACAAAATTAGAAATAATGATCAACTTAAGAGTTGTTGCCCTTTAAGTCTTGTTTTTGGATCTCTTGAATCATCAGATTTGATTTCTAGTAGCAAAAGTTATGATTCAAATACTAAAATGTATCCAGCCAGAATCTGAGTCAGAATTGCTGCAACTCATCCGTTGATCTTCTCTCTATCCATTTATCCTTTTAGATTTGGACTCTGTATTTGACATTATCCTCGGTTGATCTTTAACTTTAACCACCTGATTCACCAAAACTGAATTTAAATAACTGGATTTGGGATCATCCTCCTCTAACCAAAACGATTTAATTAAATCTGAATTTAACTAATATTTATTTGATTTTATTCTCTTTCTCCCCATGATTATCTTCTGCAAAATAGACATTTAAGACAAGGAATTTAGTAGATTTATTACATGATAAATGTGAAATGTAATAAAGAATAATGCAATAAATGTGTGCAATCATTAAACCAAAAACTAGAGTTCAAGGTGTAAGTTCACCTAGAGGGGGGTGAATAGGTGATGGCTAATCTAATGGTCACTTAATGCCAAATAATGCGGAAGCTAAAAACAATTATGACCTAATCTAAATTCTTACACTAAACACCACGTATAACACAAGAGTGTTGCCGAATCCCCGTGAAGGGCTCTGGACAAAACTCCTCTAGATTCCCCTTGAATGGGTTGAGGTGCCGCGTTGGCTTTCTTGGTTGAATACAAGTGTTAGCAAACAATCCCAAGCAAGTATATCAATTTAGCACACAATATATCAAGCATGTAAATGTAAAGACAATAATTGAATACAAGATATAAACAAGTAAGGGAGAGAGAGAGAAAGAAAAGGCAATCGCAAACACAAGGGTATGTTTCGAGGTTCGAGCACACTTGCTCTACATCCCCGCCTTCGACACACGAAGGATTTCCACTATGCAAGATCCCACTGGATCTCTCCTCGGTGCCGCAACACCTACAAGCCCTCGGACTCCCTAGTCCCGTACACACGCAAGTTCACTAGCTTGCCGAGGCCGCACCTCAAACCACCGAGTTCACACAAGAACTCTAAACCACCACGAGCACACTTGCCCGTTTCCTCAAAGTACAAGAATGAAATCTCTTGGTGATCTAAACACTGTGATCACCAATAAAAGCTCTCACTACAACACTCTTATAGGATGAGTATGTCTATGAATGCTCAAGTGTTTGTGTGAGAAAAACAAGGAAAGAGATGGTGGAGGAAAACTCAAAGAATCTCTTTTAACACACTCTAAATAAAATCTTCCCTTTTGATTGGAAGTATTTGCACTCAAATATGTGGAGAAAACTCTTTTAAAAGGATGAGAAAAACTGGCTCAAAGCTCTCCTAAAATCTTCTTGCAAAACAATGACAAGACCCTCAAATTTATAGGCCAGAAAAATATAGCCGTTGGGGTCTGTCAGGCCTGCCGGTCGACCCGGCCGGTCGACCCGTAACGGTCAAAAATCCGACCGTTGGAGCCTCCGGTCGACCCGCCCGGTCGACCCAGAAGAACAGAGAGTACTGCTCTCAGTTCCGGTCGACCCGCCCGGTCGACCCGCCCACTGAACTGCCAGACGTGCACGGTTCTGTGCACGTCGGTCGACCCTTGCGGTCGACCTGCCCTTGGTTCCGGTCGACCCGCCCGGTCGACCCGTAAGCCAATTCTGGGTCAGCACTTGGGAGAAAAAAGTTGGTCTTTTGGCTTTCATAAAAATCCCATAAAATACATAAAAATCTACAAAAATAGTTTAACCAATATACTTTGATATACAAACATGCTTGCACAAAATCAAGGCATGTTATAAAAGATTTGGACTATTTTTGTAATATGGAAATATTTGGCTCATGTGAAAACTTGTATTTTCCAAAAAACTTATTTTCCAAAACTCTTCATCAAATAAAAAAACAAGATATACTTTTAAAGCATAGTGTGTATTGATATGATCCACTACACAATCAAGATGAAATATCTATGTTTTTGGCATTAAGCATAAACTTGGTTTTGGTTGAAAGATGTAAACATGAATATCAAAAACCAAATAGTATTTTGTTACAAAGAAAAATCTTTTCTAAACTAAAAAATCTTTTATGAAAACAATTCTATCAAGAGTGTGTGTGTATATATACTTGAGCAATCCACCAACTACTCTATCCTTTACATTTTAACTAAAAACAAAATCTTATACCTAGACACAAGTCTTGATCTTGAAGTCTTCCCTTGAAGTCTTCTCATCCTCTTGACTTGGTCCAAGTGCAATCCAACGAGCTCAACAAATTGATGTGGTCTTGATGCATAGGCTCGTGAATCAACCGGTGCTAGCTCCAAAACTTGTCTTAAAATCCTTTGTTGAAGCTCCACACCTACTAAGATCTTGATAATGAATCTGTCACTAATTAAACACAAGATCATTAGTATTATAACTTCATGAGTTAATCATCATCAAAACTAGAGTGATGGGCCTTTGGGCCAACAATCTCCCCCTTTTTGATGATGACAAAACTCATGAAGTTATATATGCATGGATTAAAGTAAAGCTTCAAAGAAGCTCCCCCTTAACTCATGCATACCAAATAAACAATAGATATGGCAATGAGGCACATGAATATGTATGCAAGTATGGAGATAAAACATGCAACAAGCATAAATCAAATCTTTTTCTCCTATTTACAATACAAAAATATATATGCATAAACATAAATCTTATTCAACCATGCATATAAACTCAAAATCTTTCTCCCCCTTTTTGTCAATCATCAACAAAGGGTTCAAAGTGAAATCAAATCAAACAAATTTTTCTCCCCCTTTTTTTGTCAAAAACAAAGAGATCAAGAAGGGGTAATACAAATCAATCAATAAAGATTTATATGCGATATACATTCATGAAGAGGAAGACGCTAAGTTAGCTTCCCTACACATATACATTACATGAAAGAGGGATGACAAGCCCTAATTCACATAACGCATATTATGTAATGCATAAGAGGAGATGTGTGAAAAACACCTAGAGGGGGGGTGAATAGGTGTAAGTGCTAATCTAAGAAACTTAATGCAAACTAAGTGCGCTAAATGCGGAAGCTAATGCAAATTATGCACAAACTAATACAATACAACAAGTGTAGCCGAATTCCCCTTGCGAGGCTCTGGACTAACTCCCCTTGATTCCCCTTGAAATGGGTTGAGGTGCTATGTGAAGCTCTTGTTGGATGAGTATAAGTTAGGCACACACACACAAGCAATCCAAGCAATATGAAATACACACAATCAAGCCAAGCATATAAGAATGAATTGCAATATAAAAGATGCAAGGCAACACAAGCAATGTATAAGATATGATGAATCAATGCTCAACACAAGCAAGTATGATATGATGATGAGTATGATGCTTTGCACAATTATAAGAGAGAGAGTTAGAGAGACAATGGGAACAATCGCAAACACCGAGATTTGTTTCGAGGTTCGAGCACCTTGCTCTACATCCCCGCCTACACCACCGTGTAGGATTTTCAATCCACTATCTCCCACCGAGGGAACCTCTACCGAAGAGGATTTGTTACAACTCTAGGAGTACCAAACTCCTCTCTCAAACAACCACCTCACAACCGAGGGTGGGCCCGTAGCCAATACAACAACCAACACCTCTACCGAAGAGGTCTACAACCAAACTCAATCACCTCTACCGAAGAGGGATCCAAACCAACAACCCAATATAACAATCTCCACCTCTACCAAAGAGGGAGCAACTCAGAAATCAAGGGTTTACAACAAGTGGTATATTTCAACCACAAACCTCTTTCCTTTTTCTTTTTCCACAAAAACAAGATCCTAAATAGATTAGGATAGGTGATAGCTCAAGTGTGGAAACAAGGTGTTTTTGGAAACAAGCAAAAAAAAAACTACTTGGGAATCTCTTGTATATGATAGAAAATGAAATACCAAATCAAAATCCCAAAACCTAGTTTTCTTTGATTTTCCAAAAACCCAAAACAAATAAAGATGAGAAGTTTTAAAGCCCCAAAAACTCTTTTTAAAACTCTTTTAAACACTTCAGAAAACTGGAAATTTTTCTCTTAGAAAACTTGGCCAAAATCCCCAAAGAGATGGGGTTTATATAGCCCCTATACAAAACTAGCGTTAGGCTGATGTGGCAGCCTGACAGGCCACCGTCGACCGGTCCGGTCGACCGCCAACGGTCAGAATTATGACCGTTGGGCAACTGCGGTCGACCGGCCCGGTCGACCCAGAAAACCCGAGAGCAGAGCTCTCAACTCGGTCGACCGTCCCGGTCGACCGTGTCTGTGCCTAACAGACGTGCACGTCTGTGCACGTCGGTCGACCCGAACGGTCGACCGGCCCTTGGTGCGGTCGACCGTCAGGGTCGACCGACCAACCTGTCAGCACAAAAACAAGGTCAGAAAATTTGGAAAAATATTTTACAAAAATCTTTTATCTCTTCTGAAAATTCCATAAAACTTGTTTTATTATTTTATATTAAAACATAAACATGTGATAAAAATTTCAAGACAATATATCAACATATCAATTCATTTTTGTGTCTTGCCAATTTTATCAAAAACAAAACTTGTATTTTTATCAAATTTGATTTTTCAATAGGAAATCTGATTTTCTTAAAATCTTATAGAAATACAAAACATGATATTTGAACATTATTAAGCATGATGCATATGGACATATGTCTAATACACATTCAACAAATATATCATAGTTTTTGTCTTTAATTACAAAAATATGTTTTATACCAAAACATAAAACTACATGAATAGGTATGTCAAACTAAGTTTGAATAAGTCATATAAGCATGTATATATATATAGAGCACATCTAATATACATATAAAACATGTAAACTGTTTTGATCTACTATCCATGAAAACCAAAATCCAAATCATGAAACGTGTGTGTTGTGCACTTGAGCATATCAACTAAACTAAGCTTTACAAATGGATCTAAAACTCTATCTAAACTAGGATACCTAAGTCTTCTTGTCGATCTTCCATCTTCAAGTAGACTCGATCCCAAACGCGTGATCCTCCAAGTGCAAAGGTATGATCTTTAAGCTTTGGCACCGGAATCAACATGGAAAGCTTCTAAACTCCTTGTTGAAGCTAATCACCAACTAATATCCTGTTAATGATCTGAAACTTAGAAACACAAGAATATTAGTAAACATAACTACATGAGTTGATCATCATCAAAACTAGAGTGGAAGGCCATTGGGCCAACAATCTCTCCTTTTTGATGATGACAAAACTCATGGAGTTATATATGCATGGATTAAAGATAAGCTTCAAGGAAGCTCCCCCTTAACTCATGCATAGGGATAAATAATAAATATATGCAATGAATATTAACATGAAACATGCATATGCATAAACAATAAATGGTTCTAGATATCAAATGGAATATTCAAAACAAAATAAGCTCTAGATACCAATTACAAAGCAAACTCTATAAATCAATTAAACTTAGTATTCTTGAGATTAAAACATAATATATGCATAAACATAAGCATGCATATAAAACTTCATAAATCTTTCTCCCCCTTTTTGTCAATCATCAACAAAGGGGTAATCAAACCATAAATAAACGAGGGGTAAAAATCTTTCTTCCCCTTTATGTCAAACAAAACAATAAAAGACAATGTTCTCCCCCTTTTTGTCTAAACAAAAACAAAGTCAATAAGGGGTGACTTTAAAAACATGATATCAATTGAAAATATGTCAATGAAGCATCTTGATACCAAAAGAAAATAAACAAGGATAATAAGTGTTATATGCTATATACATTCATGAATAGGAAGACGCTAAGTTAGCTTCCCTACACATATGCATTACATGAAGGAGGGAAGTTAAGCCCTAATTCACATAACACACATTATGTAATGAATAAGAGGAGATGTGAAGCTCCCCTACACACGTGTACCACATAAAGAAGAGATGTGAAGCTCTTCAATACACAATACACTCAACATGAATCTATATGAAGAGATGTTAAGCTCTCCTTGCATATAAGCAATGCAAATCAAAACTTTGAATATTTTCTTTAAACAAAATTTTGAAAATACCAATTGTAATTAAACATAAGTCTTGAATTCTTAAACATGAATCTTGAAACCAAAACAAATTTTGAATTTCTTAAATATGATACCAATTGTAAATATTTTACCAATTGAAAAGATTTTACATAGAAACATTGATACCAATTGTAAGAATTGTTCATTTTAAAACATATAAACATCAAATTGATACCATTGAAAGTGAAACTCAAGCACTAGCATAAACACAAACATATATATGTATGGAAAATAGATACCATTAGAAATTGATACCATTGAAATTGAAATCATACATACATACAAAACAAATATGAGTATACAAGAGGATCAAAGATGATACCAATTGAAAGAGTTCAATGATACCAATTGAATCAAAAGCATGTGTATATCTCATATCATCTACCACCCAATCAAGGTTCAAGTTTTAAATGATTTTCATTTTAAAGCATACATGACCATGATCTCCCATCCACCTCCCATAGAAGGTAGGGGTTTTCAAAAATAGATTTGAAAATTTAGTTTTATTTGAAAATCTCTACCATATGAAGAATATCGCAACTAGTTAAATGGAAAAATTTGTTAACTAGTACGAAATCCTTCAAGTAAGGAATAAAACAAAATTGTTTTTCATAAACATGGAATCCACATCATATCAACACTCAAGTTCAATTAGGCATAAATAAGACTCATGAAAACAAAACATGAGCAAGAAATAAATGTGAGTGTAAAAATAAAATATGAAGATCATAATCATGAAATTAGGCAATAAGCTCAATTATTCCTTAAAACACGAAATCATCAAAACTATCTAATCTTCAAGGCATATGTATGTCTAATACAAACTAAAGTATACATACATATCCAAAACATAACGAGTCCACAAAGGTATATGCATGAAGGCACGTGGCTCAAAAAGGATACTCATGTATAGTCAATAGTTTGTATAAGATGGACATATACATGAAGTTAAATATAAATACATGAAAAACTTGAAAAACTAATTTTCATTAAAACAAAATTTCATTTCAAGGTATATGTATGAATTGTCAAACATGAAGTATACATACATATCCCTAAACACAATTGAGTCCATAAATAGATTTGCATGAAAAGCAAATGACTCAAGGGGTATACATGTATATCTTAAAGTTTGGCAATACAAACATATACATGAAGTGAAATACACAATCATAAAACACATTCAAAATGAGAATACAAGTATAAGATGTATGAATCATCAAAACTAGACTATACTAGCACATCTAATGGGTTCAAATAAGCGTTCAAGCACAAATATATATATAGATTTATTTGTAACCCACTCTATGTACAAGTATATCACTAGTCTTAATGAAAACTAACATCTAAACATATATTCAAAACATTAAGCATCAAAACAAATATAAAAGTCATCATGATAAAGCTAAAACATGATTACTATGTAAATTCACATGTATTAGATTCATGATGTACACTATAGCTTAAACAAAAGTGAGAACACTAAGTATGATTCAAATAAGCATGTGTGTCTCAAATACTATACATGTATGTCAAGGATCTAATAAACATGGATGAACATACTAATCCATAGACATCAAAAACATGCCATAAACAAATGAATATGAAAGCATGGGAGTTGAGGAATCGTTACCAAAACCTCAAGGCAACTCTCCTTGTCTCCAAAACTTGGTGGTCCTCTCCACCATCTCTTCCGTTGAAAGTGATGCATCCATATGATTTCCTTTTAGTACGGAACGCATCCATTCCAAGGTGCTAACACTCTCACGTCATGTGAGAGCCCACACCTACATCAAAAACTTTAGGGGTGGTAGTCTTTGGTACCCATACTCTTTTGGGTCCATGGGGGTTAGTACCTTCTCTAACCCAAACAAACTTCTTGGCTAAATTTCAACATGTAAACGATCATAGCAAAATTTAGCAAGATGGCCTTTTCGGCCACAATGTGTACATGTGTACACATGAGCATACTTGTGTTGATGGTGTCCGTGTGAAGCATGTGTATGCCGTGATGGGTGTGCATGCATAAAGGATGGAACTTGTTTCTTTCGAACCAAGGTTTCTAACCGTGAGTGGTTCATGGCACATTGGCTCATAGTGGAGCCCAAACAATCTACTCTCTTCTTTAACATACAAATATCATCATAATTTTAGAAGAAGAGGTACATGCATTAGGTAGACTAGATGAAGAAGCTACACTAGCATGGCAAACATGTGCATCAATTTTATTTTGCAAACAATATTCTTATCTAAACAAACATTCAACTCATTTGAAATAGAAATGATTTTGTTTTTTAAAGCAACATTCTCTTTTAAAACAAAATCAACTTTAGAAGACAATTTTCATTTTTCTTCAAAAGAGTTTCACAATCATTTTTAGACTTTAAAAATTTATTTTCTTTTAAAGCAAGTTCCAATTGAGATCTCAATGAATCCCTTTCATTATAGACCTCAACCTTTTCTTGCAAAACACAATCAAGTCTAGAATGCAAATACTTATTTTCTTTTTCAATTTCTAGACTTTTCTTTTTCAAAATCTTATATTTTTCAATTAGTTTTTCACAAACAATAGATAGTTTTTCATTCAAAGCATGGGGATCAACAATATCATCACATGAAGAACTAGCATCATAATCACTATCTAGGTGGGATTCCGAATGTACCTCAAGGGAGTCATTCCTTGGACCATGAAGCATTGTGGATCGGATTCTCTACTAGATTTCTCTTCTTGAATTTGAACTTGAAGCTCCGAGGTGGTGGTGGTTGTCAATTTGTTCCACACTGCAAAGGCGGAATCAAAGTTAGAAACACATAAGAGATAATCTTTAGGAAGAGTGCTTCTAATGGCCTCTACGGCTTGTGCATTGGCCCCTATATGATTACCATCACCAAGATAACATCTCTTGGTGGCGGCAAGGAAGACATGCAAACCTAGGGTCTTTAGGTACATAGACATCCTATACTTCCAAACATCAATGTTGGAAGGGTCAAAGCTAGGAGGGGTCATGAAGTCCATGGTAAACTATATATGAATTTGCAAACAAACAAATGCAAATGAGATTAGCAAGCAAATGGATCACTCCTAGGATGTTAAGCCTAAGTATCAGGAGCACTAGCTCTGATACCAATTGAAAAACACCTAGAGGGGGGAGTGAATAGGTGTAAGTGCTAATCTAAGAAACTTAATGCAAACTAAGTGCGCTAAATGCGGAAGCTAATGCAAATTATGCACAAACTAATACAATACAACAAGTGTAGCCGAATTCCCCTTGCGAGGCTCTGGACTAACTCCCTTGATTCCCCTTGAAATGGGTTGAGGTGCTATGTGAAGCTCTTGTTGGATGAGTATAGTTAGGCACACACACACAAGCAATCCAAGCAATATGAAATACACACAATCAAGCCAAGCATATAAGAATGAATTGCAATATAAAAGATGCAAGGCAACACAAGCAATGTATAAGATATGAATGAATCAATGCTCAACACAAGCAAGTATGATATGATGATGAGTATGATGCTTTGCACAATTATAAGAGAGAGAGTTAGAGAGACAATGGGAGCAACCGCAAACACCGAGATTTGTTTCGAGGTTCGAGCACCTTGCTCTACATCCCCGCCTACACCACCGTGTAGGATTTCCAATCCACTATCTCCCACCGAGGGAACCTCTACCGAAGAGGATTTGTTACAACTCTAGGAGTACCAAACTCCTCTCTCAAACAACCACCTCACAACCGAGGGGTGGGCCCGTAGCCAATACAACAACCAACACCTCTACCGAAGAGGTCTACAACCAAACTCAATCACCTCTACCGAAGAGGGATCCAACCAACAACCCAACACAACAATCTCCACCTCTACCAAAGAGGGAGCAACTCAAGAAATCAAGGGTTTACAACAAGTGGTATATTTCAACCACAAACCTCTTTCCTTTTTCTTTTTCCACAAAAACAAGATCCTAAATAGATTAGGATAGGTGATAGCTCAAGTGTGGAAACAAGGTGTTTTTGGAAACAAGCAACAAAGAAAAACTACTTGGAAAATCTCTTGTATATGATAGAAAATGAAATACCAAATCAAAATCCCAAAACCTAGTTTTCTTTGATTTTCCAAAAACCCAAAACAAATAAAGATGAGAAGTTTTAAAGCCCAAAAACTCTTTTTAAAACTCTTTTAAACACTTCAGAAAACTGGAAATTTTTCTCTTAGAAAACTTGGCCAAAATCCCCAAAGAGATGGGGTTTATATAGCCCCTATACAAAACTAGCCGTTAGGCTGATGTGGCAGCCTGACAGGCCACCGGTCGACCGGTCCGGTCGACCGCCAACGGTCAGAATTATGACCGTTGGGCAACTGCGGTCGACCGGCCCGGTCGACCCAGAAAACCCGAGAGCAGAGCTCTCAACTCGGTCGACCGTCCCGGTCGACCGTGTCTGTGCCTAACAGACGTGCACGTCTGTGCACGTCGGTCGACCCGAACGGTCGACCGGCCCTTGGTGCGGTCGACCGTCAGGGTCGACCGACCAGCCTGCCAGCACAAAAACAAGGTCAGAAAATTTGGAAAAATATTTAAAAAAAATCTTTTATCTCTTCTGAAAATTCCATAAAACTTGTTTTATTATTTTATATTAAAACATAAATATGTGATAAAAATTTCAAGACAATATATCAACATATCAATTCATTTTTGTGTCTTGCCAATTTTATCAAAAACAAAACTTGTATTTTTATCAAACTTGATTTCTAATAGGAAATCTGATTTTCCTAAAATCTTATAGAAATACAAAAACATGATATTTGAACATTATTAAGCATGATGCATATGGACATAGGTCTAATACACATTCAACAAATATATCATAGTTTTTGTCTTTAATTACAAAAATATGTTTTATACCAAAACATAAAACTACATGAATAGGTATGTCAAACTAAGTTTGTATAAGTCATATAAGCATGTATGTATATATAAGCATGTATGTATATAGAGCACATCTAATATACATATAAAACATGTAAACTTGTTTTGATCTACTATCCATGAAAACCAAAATCCAAATCATGAAACGTGTGTGTTGTGCACTTGAGCATATCAACTAAACTAAGCTTTACAAATGGATCTAAAACTCTATCTAAACTAGGATACCTAAGTCTTCTTGTCGATCTTCCATCTTCAAGTAGACTCGATCCCAAACGCGTGATCCTCCAAGTGCAAAGGTATGATCTTTAAGCTTTGGCACCGGAATCAACATGGAAAGCTTCTAAACTCCTTGTTGAAGCTAATCACCAACTAATATCCTGTTAATGATCTGAAACTTAGAAACACAAGAATATTAGTAAACATAACTACATGAGTTGATCATCAAAACTAGAGTGGAAGGCCATTGGGCCAACAATGTGAAGCTCCCCCTACACACGTATATCATATAAAGAAGAGTTGTCAAGCTCCTCAATTTATAATATACTCAATATGAATCCATACGTAAGAGAGATGTTAAGCTCTCCTTGCATATAGGAAATACAAATCAAAAATTTTGAATTTCTCTTATCAAACAAAATTTTGAATTCTCTCGATAAAACAAATTTTAAATTTTGATATCAATTTTAAAAATGATCAATTGTAAAATAATGATCAATAGTAAGGTAATGATCAACATATTGATACCAATTTAAAACTTAATGCATAAGCTTGAAAAATAAGATTTGAATTTAGCTTAGCATTAATAACCTTTGTGCTTTAAATATGTAAGACAAATTTAACTAGGCACAAATATCACATATATGTATGAAAAGGGAATACCAATAGAAATTGATATAATTTGAATTTGAAAGCATACATACATATAATCAAAACATGAGTATATACATAAAGAATAATCATATTGATACAATTGAAATGATCCAATGATACCAATTGACATAAGGTAAGTTTAAGTATATATCTCATTGTATAATCTATCAAAAAAAATTTTTTTTAAAAAATTATATTTCAAGGTATATGTATGTTTTGACAACACAAGAAGTATACACACATATCCCAAAACACAATTGAGTCCATATATATAAATTTGCATGAAAGGCAAATGACTCAAGAGGTATACATGTATATCTTAAAGTTTGGCAAAATACACATACACATGAAATGAAAACACATGATCATAAATCAAATCCAAGAAGTGAGAATACAAGTTTAAAAATGTATGTATCATCAAAATCAAGCAATACAAGCACATTTCATGAGTTCAAATAAGCATTCAAGCATAAATATAAATAGATTTATTTGTGGCCCACGATATGTACAAGTATAAATCCTAGTGTTGACAAAAACTAACATATAAACTAATATTCAAATGATGAAGCATCAAATAAATTTTGAGAACACAAAAGAATTTATGATTGAAGAATAGTAAGATCATGTGTATGTCTCATAAACTAATTTGAAGAACAAATAACTAGTTTAAATAGATTTTTGACAAACTAGTTAAAGATCCTTCAAATACATCAAATCATATGTTTTTCATGAATTATACTAAGTACATAAAAAATTCAAGCACTCATAGTCCATAAAGCTCAAATTATCTTGAAAAATAAAAGATGAGTGTTTAAAGGTTATGTAAATGGCATTTTCATGAAAATAGATAATGAAGCTCAATCAAACATGAATCTCATTTTTAGACAAGACATGAATTTTTTTATTTTTATTAAAAATAATCATGAAAATTTTATTTTTCATCTTAAAATAAACTTCAAGGTATATGTATGATTTATCCAATCCTAACAATACACATACATATCCCAAATATAAAAGAGTCTATTAATGTATTTGCATGAAAGCAAGAGACTCACGGGTATGCATGTATATTTATTAGATTTGAATTAAAAATACATATACATGAAATAAAGCAAAAAAATAGGCAAAACATGTATAAAAGAGAATCATCAAAACTAGTCTATACATATACATATAGTGGATACAAATGAGCATGAAGTTCAAGTATATATGAGTCAATTGTAGTTCACTATTCATATATGTATAAATGCAAGTTTGACACATTCTACATCTAAGCATGTAATACCACATGAAGCACATTAAATCATAAAATATGAACATGCTATGAATATTATGAATGAACAAGTATGATCATAAAAAATAGGAGTTTTAGAGATTGTTACCAACTCCAAAGCTCCAAGTTTGGTGGTCTTTCCCACCAAAACCTCCTTGATAGCGGTGCTCCAAATAAGTGTCCTTTTAGTTCAAGTGCACCCACCATCAAGGCACCAAATCTCTCACGTTTTGTGAGAGCCCTCACCTACATCAAATACACAAGGTGGGAATTTTGGTACCCAAATTTTCTCGGGTCCTTTGGGTTTAGTCTTGTAAGGAACCCAAAACTTTTTATTATTAGCAAAATTAAAATGATGCAACTTGTCATAACAAAATTTGTTAAATGGCCTTTGCGGCCACAATGTGTACATACGTACACCTTAGTATGCTTATGTGAGTGTGTATGATCATGGTGTGCAACATAAGCATGATGATGTGCATGAAAGGATGGAGTTTGTTTCTTTGAAAACATAGACTCCAATCTAGTATGATTGAATGCACATGTGCTCAAATTTGAGCTCAAACAATCTATTTTATTTTTCAAATCTTTAATCTCATTAGTGGTGGAATGTAAAGCATGATGAGATAAAGAATCATTTTTCTTTTCTTTTTCGAAACAAAATCTTTTTCTTTTTCACAAATTTTTCTTTTCAAAGACTTATTTTCTTGAAAAACAACTTCCTTTTGTTTTTTCACCAAATTAACTTTATTTTTCAAAATAGTGTTTCCTTCACAAAGATTATTTAATTTGGTCATCAAGGAAACATTTTCATCTTTCAAATCTTCCTTTTCTTTTTCTAAGCATGCAATCTTGTTTGCTAATGAATCTTTTTCTTTAAGCATGCAATCAAAATTCTTTTTCAAATTTTTGTTATCTTTTTCTAAACATGCAATGTTACTTCTAAATGAATCATGTTCTTTATGCATGCAAGCAATGTTCTTTTTCAAATTTTTATTTTTCTTTTTAAGCATGTCATATCTTTCAAGCACAAGTTGACAATAAGTAGTAAGCTCATCATATGACATGTCTTCATCATCGGATTCGGTATTTACCTCAAGGGGGTTATCCCCTTGGACCATGTAGCATACGTTGGAGGTGTTGCTTCCAACGTCCGAATCGCTCCCCGCATAGTATTGATCATTTTCGCCGAGGGAGATGAGGGTATTCCATACTACAAAAGCCGAATCAAAGTTAGAAACTCTAGATAAATAAACATCATCTAGGGTTGACTTTAAAGCATTAAGGGCTTTTGCATTAGCCTCAAAATTCTTACCATCTAAACAATATGCATTATTAGTAGTGGCAAGATAAACATGAATGCCTAGGGCCTTGAGGTACAAAGACATCTTAACCTTCCAAATTTGGATGTTAAGAATGTCAAAAGTGGGTGGTGACATGAAGTCCATGGTGTGTGTACAAATATTGTGATTAGCCTAAAATGAGGATCTTTAACTCTAGGTTGTAAGACCCAAATCAGAGTACCAAGCTCTGATACCAATTGTAAGTTCACCTAGAGGGGGGGGTGAATAGGTGATGGCTAATCTAATGGTCACTTAATGCCAAATAATGCGGAAGCTAAAAACAATTATGACCTAATCTAAATTCTTACACTAAACACCACGTATAACACAAGAGTGTTGCCGAATTCCCCGTGAAGGGCTCTGGACAAACTCCTCTAGATTCCCCTGAATGGGTTGAGTTGCCGCGTTGGCTCTCTTGGTTGAATACAAGTGTTAGCAAACAATCCCAAGCAAGTATATCAATTTAGCACACAATATATCAAGCATGTAAATGTAAAGACAATAATTGAATGCAAGATATAAACAAGTAAGGGAGAGAGAGAAAAGGCAATCACAAGCACAAGGGTATATTTCGAGGTTCGAGCACACTTGCTCTACATCCCCGCCTTCGACACACGAAGGATTTCCACTATGCAAGATCCCACTGGATCTCTCCTCGGTGCCGCAACACCTACAAGCCCTCGGACTCCCTAGTCCCGTACACACGCAAGCTCACTAGCTCGCCGAGGCCGCACCTCAAACCACCGAGTTCACACAAGAACTCTAAACCACCACGAGCACACTTGCCCGTTTCCTCAAAGTACAAGAATGAAATCTCTTGGTGATCTAAACACTTTGATCACCAATAAAAGCTCTCACTACAACACTCCTATAGGATGAGTATGTCTATGAATTGCTAGTGTTTGTGTGAGAAAAACAAGGAAAGAGATGGTAGAGGAAAACTCAAAGAATCTCTTTTAACACACTCTAAATAAAATCTTCCCTTTTGATTGGAAGTATTTGCACTCAAATATGTGGAGAAAACTCTTTTAAAAGGATGGGAAAAATTGGCTCAAGGCTCTCCTAAAATCTTCTTGCAAAACAATGACAAGACCCTCAAATTTATTGGCTAGAAAAATATAGCCGTTGGGGTCTGTCAGGCCTGCCGGTCGACCCGGCCGGTCGACCCATAACGGTCAAAAAATCCGACCGTTGGAGCCTCCGGTCGACCCGCCCGGTCGACCCAGAAGAACAGAGAGCACTGCTCTCAGTTCCGGTCGACCCGCCCGGTCGACCCGCCCACTGAACTGCCAGACGTGCACGGTTCTGTGCACGTCAGTCGACCCTTGCGGTCGATCCGCCCTTGGTTCCGGTCGACCCGCCCGGTCGACCCGTAAGCCAATTCTGGGTCAGCACTTGGAAGAAAAAAGTTGGTCTTTTAGCTTTCATAAAAATCCCATAAAATACATAAAAATCTACAAAAATAGTTTAACCAATATACTTTGATATACAAACATGCTTGCACAAAATCAAGGCATGTTATAAAAGATTTGGACTATTTTTATAATATGGAAATATTTGGCTCATGTGAAAACTTGTATTTTCCAAAAAACTTATTTTCCAAAACTCTTCATCAAATAAAAAAACAAGATATACTTTTAAAGCATAGTGTGTATGGATATGATCCACTACACAATCAAGATGAAATATCTATGTTTTTGGCATTAAGCATAAACTTGGTTTTGGTTGAAAGATGTAAACATGAATATAAAAAACCAAATAGTATTTTGTCACAAAGAAAAATCTTTCTAAACTAAAAAATCTTTTATGAAAACAATTCTATCAAGAGTGTGTGTGTATATGTACTTGAGCAATCCACCAACTACTCTATCCTTTACATTTTAACTAAAAATAAAAATCTTATACCTAGACACAAGTCTTGATCTTGAAGTCTTCCTTGAAGTCTTCTCATCCTCTTGACTTGGTCCAAGTGCAATCCAACGAGCTCAACAAATTGATGTGGTCTTGATGCATAGGCTCGTGAATCAACCGGTGCTAGCTCCAAAACTTGTCTTAAAATCCTTTGTTGAAGCTCCACACCTACTAAGATCTTGATAATGAATCTGTCACTAATTAAACACAAGATCATTAGTATTATAACTTCATGAGTTAATCATCATCAAAACTAGAGTGATGGGCCTTTGGGCCAACACAAGGCTCTAATACCAATTGAATGTACTCCTAGAGGGAGATGAAGAGGTGTAATGCTAATCTAATGGCAAACAATACGGAATATAAAATGAATGATGCAAATGGTCGACTCAAAATAAGAAGTGAAGTCAGATTCCCCATGATGGGCTTTAGAACTTCTCCTCTATATTCTTCTAGATTAGGAGTTGGGGTGCTAATTGCCTTCTTATTGAGATGACTGAAACCGACAAATAAGAATGATGAATATGATGCAAGCAATGAATAGCAAATGCAAGATAAGTAAAAGCACAATTGCAAACAATAATAATAGAGTAAGAGCAAGATAAAAAGAAATCACAAATACAAGAGAATTATTTCGAGGTTCAAGCACAAAGCTCCACGTCTCCGCCTTCACCGCGTGAAGGATTTCACTATTCACTAAGGATCTTATCACAAATGAGCCTCCACAAAGGAACTACAATGGTCTACATAAGAACGGAGTACAAAACTCTAACTCTTAATCCTCTACACAAGAGGTAGCATAAAACCAATGAGGTTTACAAGCTCTTGGTGACTACAAAAATCACAAATAATCTCTTTTACAACTTCTTATAGTATATGATGTGAATTGTAGCTCAAGAAGTTTGTGAGAGAGAAAATTCAGTTGAAATGAATGAATTTAAGAGCTGAAAACTTGCAGAAATTAGTTTAGAGATGAGAGCCACTTGACACAAGAAAACTAGAAATTTTTTTTCTTTTGAATAAATCAAAAATTTCAAGTATTTTCCCAAAAATAATGTTAAAACCCTTATCTAAACCTCTCCCAATAAGCTATATATATAGGCAAGTGACAAACATTGTTACCTATCAGGTCATTAAGAGGGAGATTAAGCTGAAAAGGGCAAAAATACTCGTTGGAAAATAAGTTAAAAATCCCAGATTTTGAAAAATAATCGTTACTGTAGCTCTGCCAGGATATCAGTCAACCGGCCGATCGACCAGTAGTTCAATACTTTGAACTAGCTGTTAGGCATCGGTCGACCACCCTGTTGGCCGATCCAAATAGAGACTTGGGTGTGACAGTCGGTCGACCGGTTGATCGTCCGACAAACGTGCACAACATGCACAAACGGACACCCAAAAATAGCCATGAGGTCCGATTGACTTTTCGGTCGAACGACCTGGCCTAAAATACAGTTTTCAGATAATTTTAAAATCAAACTCATTTTTGAATATTTTATATTGGTTTGAAAAGTGATTTGATAATACATAGGCTATGGATACATGATATATAAATTTGAAAAAAATATGAGACAGTCTGACAAACGTGCACAAATGGACACCCGAAAACAGTCATGAGGTCTGGTCGACCGCCTGGTCGACCGACCTGGCCTAAAATATAGTTTTCAGATAAATTTTGAAATTAAACTCATTTTTAAATATTTTGTATTGATTTAAAAAGTGATTTGGCAATGCAAAGGCTATGAGATATATGATAGAAATAAGATATATAAATTTGGAAAAATATCAAACACCAAACTTTGTAAATTACCAAAACAGGAAAATTAGATATGAAAACTTGTATTTTAAAAACTTGTATTTTTGTGTGTGACTTCTTGAGCATTTATTCTACATCTTATACTTTAACAAACTATTTTCTTATATAGGTTCAATATATCTTCAAGCCATCTTTAAGTGAGATTCTTTAAAATATCAAGCTTGATTGTCTTAACTTGTATCCCATCCTTGAGTAAACTTGAGACTTGAAAACCTTCCTTTTGAGGAAGAAATACTTTGAATCCTCTTGAACTCTGAAATGTACTTAAACACTTGAACTTGATTAGTACTGAATAACTTCATATGGTTTATAATCATCAAAACAAAATCGGAGAGTGTGCCTTTGGGCCAACACTTCCTGCCCAAGTTTTTTCAAAGATTGTGATCTATAATCTCCCCCCGGAAATCGAGAGAATCTAGGGTTGTGCTCCACCCTTAATCTATTGCCTTTTGAAAGTCATTAGAGTTAATATTCCCATACTCATAATTGTTTTCATGCTTTCTGAGCATCTCTTGATTCCTAATAGAGATCTTCCTTTCAGAATGATCATCACTCGTCTATTTAAACATTTCAAAATTGATCTTTTCAGCAAGAAAGTCCTTGCTCCCTCTTTCGACATTGATCATACTCTCCTCAAGAGGATGCAAGCAGGTACTCGTGCTCATGCTCAACCCCTTCAGTTCAGCCTCCACTACAATTTGCATCTAATTCCTCCTCTTCATCCACTGACCCATTTCTGCTATCTTGAACAAGTTAGGTGATTTGTCTCTGAGCTCCACTGCTGCCACAAAGAAGATTTTGGCAGGTTAGGAAGATCTTTAAAATTAACATCAGAATGACATGTCATATGTCAGCTCGGCTATCTAATATCTTCAGAGATGCAGTGATATTCGCTTTTTCAGGAATGATTGGCCTATTCCCATTCTTGATGGTTACTGTCAGCCTCTTCCTTCTATGGGGTCCTCCCTTCGATCCGTGAATTGCTCCCTCTGATCCGTCAGAGGTGTATCGTCCGGTTGTTGATCCTCTTCTAGATCTTTGTGCCCGATACAAGCTTCATTGATAAGGAAGATGATTGAGTTTCCTACCTTTTGATGTTGACAAAAAAGGGAAGAAGAAGAAGGATGCTAGTTATTTATTTTAGACTTGGTTGTTGTTTTATTTTTGTATTTTGAAAAACTTTATGGCATTATAATAATTTAACACATTTGGTTTTGTAATGGTTTTCTCTTGTGGATGCTTATGTACTTGACACATTGTTTGGTTTTTTAATATTTTGTTGGTTTGGTATTTAATATTTGGATTGTGATCTTGTTATATTAGTCTTGTGATATGTTCATACTTTTGTATGGTTCATATGTGGTAATGAATTTTTTATCTCCTTATTTATTCTTGTGATGATTGTGATGTTATAACATAGCTTTATATATAATACTTTTGTGTTTCAGACCATCCATCATCCTTGTTTGGTAGGTTGGAGGTTGGATGGTTGGAGGAAATCTTTTGTGCATACTCATTCTATATGTTCATATCCATGTACGCATGAATGCTATGCATTGAGCTCTATTGATTTGAATCTTATAAGAATATTTTATCTATTGCATTGAACTTAAATTGAGATATTTTATATATACATATGTTTAGGAGGAGTTTCACTTGAAGTCTCTTATGATTTTTGTAAATAACTCCATAAGTTATGTCATCATCAAAAAGGGGGAGATTGTTGGCCCAAAGGCCTTTAACCCTAGTTTTGATGATGTTGGAACTCATGATATTATTTTTTTACTAATAAACCTTTGTTAAATAAGTTTTAGGAATATCAAATGAATGATTAGCTTCACTCAAAACTCACATATTTGAAAGCTATCATCAAAGAGATCCAAAGAGCCTAAAGCATCAAACACTCATAGAACTCAAGATTGGAGGCTAGCTCGAAGATTAAAGAACGATCAAAAAAGAAGAAAAGATGAATTTAGTTTTGTTTTTAACTATGTAAGATTTAGTTTGTTAAAACTAATTTAGATGATCTAGAAGCTCATGAGTTACACACACATCCATACATTGATGTGTTTTTATTCTAAAATCTCTTGAAAAGAATTTTGTTTTTGAATTATATTTCAAAATATTTTTGGAAAAATAGATTTTTCAAAATGGAATTTCCTATCTTACAAAAACAAGTTCTACATTTTGATTTTGTGTTGATCTAGAATCACACATGTTTTAAGCTTCAAATATATTCATGAACTTTGTTTTGTAAAAAGAATTCAATGTATTGTATTTTTGATCTTGAGTCGGTCTACCGCACGGTTGACTGCTGTAGAGCTGAATTACTCTACTAGTCGATCGAACGGTCGACCGTTTATACACGACATGCATAGGGTTGAACTTGTGCACGTTGGTTGACCGCCCGGTCGACCGAGTGCTTTGGTCAAAACTTTAGCCTTGGAACGGGCAACCGGCTGGTCGGCCGTAATTCCCCAACGGTCAGAAATTCGACTATTTTCGGTCGACTCCCGGTCGACCGACAGGCTGTTTAAGCCTAGATTATGCCGTAAACGACTATATTTAACCTTGTCTTTTCTAGGCTAATCCCTAATGGCTATTTTTGGTTAAATCTTTCTTGCACCTCTATAATAGGGGTACATTGTTTTAAACTAAAAAGAATTCTTGGCACAACATTTTGGAAAATATTTGAGATAAATTTTTTATGATTATATTAAGCTACATTTCTACATCCCACTCTTTCAAAGCTTTACTCTCACTCTCAAAATCCTCTGTGCTTCACTATAGATAACTCTGAGCTTCTACATCTTCACATTGGTTCTAGGAATTTGTTGTAAGCCAATTTTGGTGATCAAGAAGAAGATCACCCCTTCGTTGCATTCATGTTGTAGAGGTTGCGGCCTAAACGAGCTTGCGGGTTCGTGGTTGTAATGTGTTGCAACACCAAGTGAGAAGGACTTATGGGTCTGGGTGTTCTAAGAAAAATGTAGAGAAGTGATCTTGCGGGATCAAGCATACCGAAATCCTTCATTGCGGTGAAGGCTGGGATGTAGAGCAGTGGCTCGAACCTTGAAACAAACGCCCGTGTTTGTGATTGCTTTCTTTCACTTTCTCTATCTCTACTCACTCCTATATTTACATTGTGCAATGTTTTTCAAGTGTTTTATTGCTCTATATTGCTTGTTTTGATAGATAGTTTTAATTCCACTTTATTTGTCATATTTCTATAGACATCACCTAGTCACCCCCTCTAGGTGATTTCATTGGAGACTTGGGCATATGAGCGAAAAGAAAATGAAGATTATGCTCTTCAAGGCTAAGCTACTGGGTTGAAATATATCGACTTAGATTTCTGTAAAGACGTATATAGGAAGAAGAGGAGAGTCAATTTCTCAAAAGAGAGAAAGACTCTGAAGGCAGAAAGGTTGGAGTTAGTTCATACTGACGTATGGGGTAAGGCTTCAGTTCCCTCTCTCGAAGGCTCATTGTATTCTGTGACTTTATTGATGATTCAAGCAGAAAGGTCTGGATATATTTCTTGAAGCACAAATCTGATGTGTTTGATGTGTTTAAGAAATGGTTGAACCAAGTTGAAAATGAATCAGGTCGTAAGCTTAAGTGCTTGAAGTCCGACAATGAGGGTGAATATTGCAATGACAGATTCAAAGAGTTTTCCAAGAGTCGAGGAATCCGTAGTGTAGAGACAGTTCCAGGAAACTTTCATCAGAATGGGGTGGCGGAGCACATAGACAAGATAATATTAGAGCGTGCTAGGAGCATGCAGATACATGGTGGATTGTCCAAGCATTTTTGGGTAGATGTTGTCAACACAACAGTGTATCTGATTAATAGAGGGCCATCGGTGCCCCTGAGAATTCTAGAGGAAGCATGGACTGGAAAAGAGATAAACCTAAACCACCTATGTACTTTTGGTTGTATCTCATATGTCCATGTGGAGTTAGATCACAGAGCAGGTTGGATCTGAAGTTCAAGAGATCATCTTCATCGGGAACGGATAAGCGAGTACGGCTATCGATTTTAGAATCCAGAAAACTGAAAGATCCTTAGGCATAAGGATGTGATATTCAATGAGAAGAAGATATACAAGAACTTGCTGGCGGAGAGAAGTACTTCGGAGAAGGATCCGAGAGTGGCATCTCAAAGCACTCTAGAACAACAAGATACTACGACTCAGAGTTTATCGAACTTGATGATATTCATGTGAAGAAGGTTTAGAGCATTCTAAAAGGAAATGAGGAATTTTGAGTAGAGCCTCTGACCTGCTAAAGTGAGTTGAGACGATCAACCAAGACGACTAGAGCTCTGAAGAGATTTTCTCCTTCCTTACACTATCTGTTGTTAACTGAGAATGGTGAGCCTGTGTTATGAGGAGGTTTTATGGTGGAAGCCAAGATCAAGTGGGAGCTTGTTATGGATAATGAGATAGAATCTCTCATGAAGAACTAAACATGAAATTTGGTTGAACTGTCAGAAAGCAAGTGAGCCCTGCATAACAAGTGGGTCTACTGGTTGAAGGAAGAGTATGACGACACCAAAAGTTACAAGGCGAGGATGGTTGTGAAGGAATTTCAACAACGGGAAGGTATTGATTTTATCGAGATTTTCTCTCCTGTTATGGGACTACTATTATTAGATTTATTCTGAGAATTGTGGCAGCAAAGGACTTGCATCTAGATAATTGGATGTTAAAACTGCGTTTCTCTAAGGTGATTTGGAGGACATATATTGATGAAGCTGCAAGGTTATATCATGCCGGGAAAGGAGCAGTTGGTTTGCAAGCTCAAGAAGAGTCTTTATGGCTTAGAATAGGCTCTAAGGTAGTGGTACCTGAACTTTAACAGATTTATGGTTAGTAGTGGATTCACAAGGCTACAGGCTGATCACTATTACTATTCCACGTGGTTTTAAAATTCTTACATCATACTACTACTGTATGTAGATAATATGCTTGTTGCCGGTTCAAGCATTAAATAGATTGTGAATCTCATGTCCAAGTTAGCGAAAGAATTCTCAATGAAGTACTCGGGTCCAATACAGAAAATTCTTGGAATGAGGATCAACAGAGTGAAAAGAGACTGTTGAAGATTTCACAATTCGAGTACATGAAGAAGGTGCTAAAGAAGTTTAACATGCGGATGCTAAACTTGTGAACATCTCACTCGGAGGTCACTTCAAGCTCTCAAAGGCACAGGCTCCGACAATGAAAGATGAGAAGGCTCTCATGTCGAAGGTGTCGTATGCATCAGTTGTGGGTAGTTTGATGTATGTTATGGTCTGTACGAGGTTAGACATTGCTTAAGAGTGGAAGTTGCCAGTGGGTACATGAGCAATCCTATGAAGGAGCATTAGAGAGTTATAAAGTGGATCTTGAGATATCTTAAAGAAAGTTCAGAAATGACATTGTGCTATTATGGCACGGACGCTCTACACAGATATGTAGAATCTGACTTTACGAGTGATGTAGATAGTCGAAAGAGTACCACTACTTATGTTTTCACTTTGGAAATTGGAGAAGAGAGCTGGGTGTTGAGGCTGCAAAAGGTAGTCACCTTGTCTATGACGGAGGCCGAATATGTTGCAGCGATAGAAGTTTACAAGGAGTTGATATGGCTGAAAAATTTTATGAATGACCTTGGCAAGGAGCAAGTAACTCCGTCACTGCACAGTGATAGCCAGAGTGCTATAGATCTTGCCAACAATTCAGACTATCATGACAAAACCAAGCATATTGATGTGCAGTACCACTTCATTCACAATCATTTGAAGGACGATATGTTATCACTAGTGAAAGTACACACGAGTCAGAATCTCGCAGACATGCTGACCAAGGTGGTCATGACGGAGAAGCTGGAGACTTGCTCAGCCTCTGTGGTCTTCTAGGGTGAAGATTCAGAGTTGAGTCACAACAAATGTCACTATGAGTTGATAGTCGAACAAGAGAGAGACTGAGTGCCACTACTATGACAATAATTAGTTTCCAAGTGAGAGATTGTTAAGTTGTGGTGCCAAATTATTGCCTTGATAGACTATTGCCGTATGAGTCAACATGATGATCCCAGAGTGACGTGGGAGCTTTCCGGGTTATGACATTGGCGAGTTTGGAGTTTCAAGTTGATGGCAAGGATGGAACAATTAAGCCTTCTAGAGTGGTGGAGTCTCTGGAGCGAAAAATCACTCCGAAGAACCTAGTTGGAGGTGCACTCGTAGCGGCGTGTCCAGAGTAGAAAATCACTCCGAAGCACCTAACCGGAGGAGCACTCCGTAGCGACATTGCAGAATAGCTTACCAGAGGTGCTTAGAGAAAGCGGTCTAGCCCAGCATGGATGTGGCCCAGCCTGGAAGCGGCCCAGTCCAAAAGCTTTCTTTTTCCAGTGAAACTTGAAAACACGTCAAAGGCAGTTTAGCAATGTCACAACTTGTAACCCTAACTTTTTCTATAAAAGGGGATGCACCGTTATTAGAGTTAACATGTGAAAAAGCATCAATAGATTATGATATTAGGATTTTGTCTTGTTTTTCAAGAGGAGATGATGGTCATAGAAAATTCAATTTAGTTGGAGAAAATGATGGCTTGAAGCAGAAAAAGCAAATCAAGGTGAAGTAATTTCTTTTTCAGGCGATTGCAAGTTTTCTTTTTAGAGAAGTATGAATATGATTCAATTCCTATTCAATAAAGATTTGTTTCTAAAGATTAAAGGGTATAGAATCCTTCTAGATCAAAAAGATCAACTCCTAATAGGATTGGTCAAGATTCTTCAAGCATCCAATGGCCAAGATCATCTCATAGTCCAAATAGGAGTTATATTGTATAATCTTATAAATAAAGGATTGTAATCTAGGATTTAGGTGGAGCAGTGGAGCAGAAGAAAGTTGCGGTGAAAATAATGTAAGGTCCTAAAAAGCCAAGAAGTCCTTAAAAGCCAAGAAAGAGAGGAGCAAGGTGAAGGTGCATAGAGAGAAGATATACTCTTGTAATCAAGGCATAGACTCAAGGAGAAAGTGAATACTCTTGTGTCATTAAGAAAAAGATTAAATCTCTTTGTATCAAGTTTATTAATAAAACACTCTCAAGTTCTCTCCCTGTGGACGTAGACTAAGTTTTGGCCGAACCACGTTAAATTGTGTGTTCTTCTTCTTATATCTTTTAATATTCATCTTGTGTACTCGAGGTAATCGATCTATTGGCGTGCTTGAGGTCATCGGTGGGGATCTGCATATCTCTCAACTATTGATATTATAGTAAGTTTGGTATCCCGGGTTATGCACGCAACAATTGGTATCGGAGTATATCAATTTCGGTCACAACATATGTTATTGTAAGTGCCAGTGAACATAGCAGTTGTAAGCTTCTCTCTTCTCCCCTATAATCTCTCTGATAAATAGTGGGTTTGTGTGTGGCACCGTAGTTTTTTCAAATTTGGGTTTTTCACATAATTCTGGTATTTTTGATTGATCTGTGATTCTTTCTCTTTTCTTCTTCTGCGTTGTTGTCAATCCCAATAGGACTGGCTCGCGCAAGGTGCTGTGCATCGACCTTGGCATGCTCGAGCTGCTGCCTGGTCATCTCAGAATGCGGCCTGGGTATGGCTCGCGCTCGTCTTGGGCGTGGTTCTGCTGGCACTCGGGCGCGGGCACAACCGTGAGGGTATGACATTAGACACGGGCACGACTGCATATGGCGCAATGAGATGGAGGATCACGGCGAGGGAGGTTGAGGCGTTGTCAATCGGTGAAATAGAGAGAAATTTTAGAGAGAGTAGGAGAGAGATTGAGAGGGGGATTTTAGAAACAAGGGTTTTGATAAGGGGGATAAATAGGAAACTAGGATTTCACCCTGCTAATTAGGTTCTCTAGGGTTTCACAGTCTTAAAGGTTTTGGATTAAGGAATTCATATCACACTCAAATTTGAGAAATTTTAATAAGGTTGCATTAGTTCATTGATTAATAATAGTACATGAGGCCTCTTTTATAGGCAATATAAAATTCTATTTTCATATACAACGAATGTGGTACTAAGCAAAAAACTAGAAGAGACCAAAAGTCTAAAAAAAATCAATAATACAAGAAAAGAAAAGTACATTTCCTGTTCTAAAGTTTACGCGAACAAAATAGAATCTGTGCTTCTTCGTCTCCATTAGTACACACACCCTGTCTTCGTTTTATTTTTATGTCTGCATCAGTACGTATTAGTTTACTCATTTACTGGACTATACTAAAAACTTCTTCTCTTGACTTATGAGACTGATGCATTGCTTAAATTGCAGCAACATCTACCTTGCAATTTTCATATTTCTTTACTAATACATGCTTACATTTGTTTATGACTCTTATGACTGAGGTTTTAGTGTTCATTGCAGCCATTTCTTCTCCCTCTTTAACTGTTTACTCATTTAATGAAACTTTTTACCGAGATATACTAAAAATTTTGGTGGTTGGTACAATGACATCTTTGATTTTCTAGCTTTATGAAAAGTTGTTTTGCTGTGTAAATGGAAAGGATGGGTTTTTGGCTAGCTATGGAAGTAAAAAGAAAGTTCCCATGGAATCGTATGCATACAAGGTTTTTATTATAAATTTGAAATACTTTCCAATATTGGACTTTAGGCTTTTGCGTATACATATAAATATCTGTATTGTACTTTTCCTTCTGACGAAATGTTGTTCGTTATCTTCATTAACTTGACTCATATCTTTATTTGCATGAAAGGAAATGTTTGTCGTGGAATCATGCGGCATGCAAGTTTTTTACTAGAGAAATTGAAAATATACATTGGGGGCAAACTCTATTCAATTCAATGTTGGTACCAGTTGCATGTTGTTCAGAAATGTGTTTGAATTTTGTCTTGTTTTCAAAAAGAGATGATGGTCGAAGAAATTTTAGTTGAGTTGGAGAAGACAATGGCTTGAAGCAAAAGAAGCAAATCAAGGTGTAACAGTTTCTTTATCAAGCGCTTACGAGTTTCTTTTTCTGGAGAAGTATGAATAGGATTCAGATTCTATTAAATAAAAGTTTGTTTTTAAAAATTGAAGGATTTAGAATTTTTCTAAATCAAGGAGATCAACTCTAAATAGGATTGATCAAGATTCTTCAAGTATCCAATGGCAAAGATCATCTCGTAGTGCAAATAGGAGTTATATTGTAAAATTTTATAAATAAAAGTTGCAACCTAGCATTATAAATTAATCTCAAGGAAAGGAGATCAGAAGAAGCCAAGAAAGAGAGGAGAAATGTTAAAGTGCATAAAGAGAAGGTATACTCTTCTAATATAAGTCTAGATTTAAGGGGAAGGTGAATACTCTTGTGGGATCAGGAGGAAGGTTAGATCTCTTTGTATCAAGTTTATTAAAAAAACTCCCTCAAGTTATCTCCCTGTGGACGTAGGCCAAGTTTGGGCCGAACTACGTTAAATTCTCGTGTTATTTCTTATTATTCTTTTTTTTAGGTATTACTTGTTTGCTTTACAACAGTTTTCTTCTTGTAAGTATCATCATATTGTCAAGTTCTGCAAACGTTGATCTCGTGAATAATAATTGGTATCATAGCGTCGATTTGTTACAATAATTGGTATCAAAGCAAAAATTAACGAAGGACGATATGTCAAAGATAGGAAGTTTTATGATAAAGTTCGAGGTCGAGAAGTTCAATGATTGAAAATTTTAATTTATGATAAAAGAGAGTGAAGATGTTGCTGGTACAATAAAGTATTCACAAGACCTTACAAGGAAAGTTAGAAAAACCTGCAGGTACATCAAATGAGAATTACAGAGGAGATGGATCTAAAGGCGGCAAACACGATCCAACTATATCTCGTAGATGAGGTTATGTACAACGTGATGGATGAAGAAACAGTTATAAAATTGTGGTCAATGTGAGAGACATTGTATATGATGAAAAGCATCTTCAACAAGTTGTATCTCAAGAAACAATTATATGGGCTACGCATAAAGGAAGGGACAGCGGTGTTGGAGCATCTAAACTTCTTCAACAAGGTCATCAACGAGCTTCTATCTATTGATGGCAAGATCGACGAGGAGGATTACTTCTCAGTTTATTTTCACAGTCATATGATCATATCATCACCACCATGGTTTACAGTAAGGAAGCTCTCATCTTGGAGGAGGTCACATCAACTCTCTTATCTAATGAGATCAAAAAAATACCAAATAAAAAAAAAGGAAGGATGAGGATTGGTAGTCACGAGAAAGAAAGAAAGAAGAGAAGCAAAGAAAAGTCTGGGCTCATCGAAGGCATGTCACTTTTATCATAGAGAAGGTTATTAGAAGAATAACTGCAAGTATCGATAAGATTTACTAAGGAAGAAGGGGCAGTTGTACATAGCAAGCGGTATTGACACTGAAGTTGAAATCACCTAGAGGGGGGGTGAATAGGTGATGGCTATATGATAATGGCAATTATGCGGAATTTAAAAAATTTAACTCTAAACAATTAGCACAATACAATATTTCTTGCAAGTAAAGGACAATGTAAAATTGCAAGTAATAAAAGAGATAGAGTTAGAGAAATTTGAGCAAACGCAAACACGCCGATATGTTTCCGAGGTTCGAGCCACGCTCTACGTCCCCGCCTTCACACTTGAAGGATTTCCACTATTGAGGATCCCACCGGATCAACAATACAAGGACAACACTTGTCCGTCTCCCGTGATGACACTTCACCACCTTGAGCACACTAGCTCGCCTTGAGGCCGATGCCTCTACAACTTCACTCAATTACAATGGAAGTGATCACACTTGATCACTTTTACAAATAGCTCACTAAGCACAATCCTAGAACCAAATAGTAGACTTAGAGTATGGGATTGTGTAGTGCAAAACTAGAGAGAAGTAGAGGAATAGGCTCCAAGAAAGGTGATGGAAATTTTGGGCTTTGGAGAGAAAAATCTTTTCTTTTGAAAACTTTGGAAATCTTTGAAACTCTTGTCAAAGTTCACTTGATAGCTCTAAAATCATTAGTCATATCATATGAAGTGACCACCTATTTATAGGGGTCAAAAACTGCTCAAGAGATTCGTTGGAGACAAATCCCAAAAGTCAAAGAGTCAGAAAATATAGCTGTTGGGTCTGTCAGAATTTTTGACAGACTGCCGGTCGACCGGGTCGGTCGACCGCCAACGGTCAAAAATCCGACCGTTGGGGCTCACCGGTCGACTGGCATTTCCAGAGAGCAGCAGGTTGAGGGCCGGTCGAGTATCGGTCGACCTCCGGTCGACTGATACGCACATGCACAAATGTGCATGTCGGTAGAGTGCCGGTCGACTGCCGGTCGACCGGTCACTGTGAATTTCTGAAAAATCAGAATTCACAGAACCTGGAAAATTTTAGGTTTGGGTTTTGGGTCTTGGATAAAATATTTTGGTCTTGAAAGATCATAGAGTATGAGCATGTGTCATACTACTATCAAGGTAAAATACTTGGTAAAAATTCTTTTGATAAGAACTTGATTTTCAATAAAATGTTTTTCCCAAAAACTAGTCTCTCTAAAAAAAACGTATTTCCAAAATAGATATGTTCAACTAAAACTGAGTTTGGAAATAGAAATAGAAATTATTTTGAAGCCATAAACCACTCTAGAAAATGTGTGTGTGTGATATCCCATATCTCTACTTCTACTATTTAGTTTTGACAAAATATTCTAAAATGAAAATAAACAAAGTACAAAACTTGGATTTTTAAGCAAGTCTTGATCTTCTTCTTGAACTTTTCTTCAACGCAAATTCCGAAGCTTCCTATGTGCTTTAGCTTGGGAATGCAAATGTTGGGCAAACTCCAAATTTGTGAGTCTTTTAGCGGAGTTGTCAAAATCTGTTTCTTGAACCTGAAATACTTCAAAATCAAGAATATTAAATACATAACTAAATATGTTTTGCTATCATCAAAATAATCGGGATAGTGGCCTTTGGGCCAACAATCTCCCCCTTTTTGATGATGGCAAAACATATGTAGTTATCACAAGATATTTTGGGTGGAGTCTTCAAATGAAGCTCCCCCTCAACATATGCATATATAAAAAATCATACTCAGGCATACTCAGGCATATTATCACAATTGCTAAATCATAAACATCATATATCCATGCCCATAGAAAATATCAACCACACATGTCATATCATAGATAAAGGAAATGAGTCTCAACATGACATAAATACATACCACACAAGACATGTCCACAAAAATAAAAGGTGTCCAACACAACAACAAAAAAATAAGTCAAGTACACACAACAACAAAAAATAAGTCAAGTACACATAACAAAGTATCTCTCTCCAAATGTCTCTCCCCCTTTTTGACATCATCAATAAAGGGGCATCAACAGCAGCATCACTCAGTCGCCTCGTCATCCTCCTCCTCGTCATCATCAGAGCCCTCGGCCATCGTCTGGTCATCACCATCATCTGAGGAAGAAGAGGAAACTACCTCCTCTGTATCCACGGCATCAACTCTGGGGCGCGGAGGTGGAACAGAGACGCGAGCTCTGGGAGGGAAAGGAGGACCAGCAGCAGGGAGACGACGAGCACCCGGAGTCCCATCAGGAACGACTATGTCCAATTTAGAGAACAGAGATTGGAACTGAACATCCACAAATCTCATGGACTCAGCCATATAGGACAAGTCGTTTCGGACCTCCGCCCGAAAAGCAGCATCCATAGCAGCACGAGCCTCCAAATCTGCCCGAAGAGAAGCATCACGAGCAGCCATATCTGCACGAAGTGCAGAGACTTGCTCACCGACCCAGGCCTGATGTGCCTCGATCTGCGAGCGGACCTCAGAAGCAGAAGCACCCTGAAACTCAGGAGCAGGAAAAACAGGAGGTGGAGCTGGAGCTGGATCAGCTGCAGGAACAGGTGGTGGTTGCACAGCTGCGTGTCGACGCAACTGAGCTTCCATCATCTTTAAGGCAGCAGCATTGAAATCTGAAGAGGGTTTTGAAGGGGCTTGACCAGAGAAATCAAAATCTAGAGCCCTAAGCAAATGGGTAATGAGCATGCCGTAAGGCAGACTCCTACCAGCAGTACGAATCTGATCACCACTCATGTGAGAAGCGATCACTCGAGGGAAATTTATCTTAATGCCTTTAAGGAGGCAATAGATAATCAAGGGAACAGGACCTCGAGCATGGCTAAATTCACCGGATTTTGGCACGATGTTATGAAAGACAATCTTAGCAAGGACCTGAGATTGGAGGGTATACTGACTCACAATCTCATTCCTCACTAGATCGGGATTGTCATCCTGGTGAAGAAGAGTGGATGCGGTGAGTGAAGACTCACCCTCCGGATATTCAGGAAAATCATGTAGGTCATAAGAGTAAACATCTATTCCATCAGTGGAAAGATGAAGAATTCTAGCAAATTGACCTAGGGAAATGTTTATGTCCCTACCCATCACACGGGAAATAATCCGGTTCCCACTAAATTCAAAATTGGCATAGAAATAGGGAACCAAAGAAGTGTAAACTTTCTCCCTAATGGAGAGAAAATCTACAAGATTGTTGGCACGAAGTATGTGGGGGATATCTAAATGTTCAAAATCATGCATAGCCACATATCTACCCGAAATAGTATTCCTAGGGGCTAAATGTGTGTAACGATCAGAGGCAAGATCGTTACGGAACACAGGTTCAGTCCTAGGGGCCTGAGATGAGGATTGGGCAATGCCCTTTCCCTTCTCAGAACGATGTCTTTTTGGAGGCATGATAAAAATCCAATTTTTAGGTTTTAGCAGTTAATGGCACGATCTAGATGATCAATCAACCTACTATGAAGACAAAGGAAGTGATAGATCTAAGCTAGAAAGGAAGAACAAGTGAAAAATTCGAAATTTTTACCTTTGAGAAAAACTGAAACCCTAGCTTGAAATCCAGAAATTCTGAGAATCTGACGGATGGATCGGCTTGAGATTGAAGATCCGAGTTAGAAATGAGAAGATTAAAATGGGTTTTGAAGGAATTTGTGATCAGGTGAACGGATTTGTAGAAGGAAATTTGGAGAAAAAGGGTCTCCTGCGGTCGCTGTGAGAGAACTGAGAGAGAGAGTGCGAAACAGTGGGAAAAAGGTCAAATATATGCCAGAATACGACTATCGGTCGACTGGGATTGAGGGACCGGTCGACCGAAAAGAAACAGAGAGTCCTGTATCTAAATCGGTCGACTGGTCCTATACCAGCAGTCGACCGGTAGCACAAAAAAAATCAAAAAATTTTTCTCAGACAGAGCCGGTCAACTGGGGTTAGGGGCCAGTCGACCGGTAAGTCTGAAAAATCTGCTACCATATTCTGACCAAAAAAAATTTATAAATAAACATTATAACAAATAAAAATATGTTATATTATAATAATCAGGGATAACACAATTATTTTTAAATCTTCATTTAGTGATCATATCAACAAAACTTCACACAAAATTATTTAATTTTATTTTACATATTTAAGCAAAGGTATAAAGATGTTGAAGCCGAATACCCAGTGACGGGTTCTGAACTTCATCCTCTTGATTCCTCTTGAATGAGTTGAGGTGCGCAATTGCCATCTTTAAGGTATTTGCTCAACTATGAAAATTTTCAAAAAGTTTTATTTTATTTATGAAAAATAGGTCTATATGTATACAAGTATATAATCACAAAATCTAAACTATACATATAGATACACAAAAAATTGGACATGTGGACAAGTATGACATAAGGCATAACAATACAAGATATTAATACAAAGCATGTACACAACATGATAGAAAGGTAGTTCTATATAAGTATGTATCAATAATGAATCAAAAGCAAACTAACCATTCTACACATATGTATACATGTCAAAAAGAAATCAAAATTGAACATGGCATATACAATCATGTTAGAGTTGCGAGTTTATACTAATCATGTATCAATGAAGCATAAAACTAAACTAGCAATCCTATAACAATTGTATATACAAAATTAAAAACTCTTAAATGGAGATGTTACCAATTTACGGTTAGTCTCCAAAAATAGGTGCCTCCACGATAGCGATGCAAGCTAGATTTGAACTTTGAGCTTAGTTGCATCTACCACCCGGGCACCGACTCCCCCTAAGTCTTGGAGGAAGTAGATCCACCTGTGTCACCTACATTTGGAGGATCTTTTGGTACCCAAATCTTTGAGGGTCCTTTGGGGTTAGTACCGGGGCGAACCCAAACATATTTATTCTTAACATTGTTCTTAGCATAACAAAATTTTTCTAGATGGCCTTTGCGGCCACAATGAGTGCAAACATAAATCCTACCACTACCATACATGTATGCATGCTTGTGAGTGTGAGTATGTTTCCGTGCATGTGTATGTGCATGTTGTGCATGTTTCCCTTGGGGTGTTCCCTTAGGAAATTTAGAAGCTATCTTTTTCAAATCAAATGCACAATTTTTAAGTGTGGAGTCCAAAGCATCAACACGCTTTTGGATCTCAACAAAATCATTTTTATCTATTGAAACCATGGGGGTTTTACCCTTATTTGCAAGTTTATGCTTATCAAAATCATTTTTCAATTTTTCAAATGCACTAGATAAAACATCTTTTTCTTTAACAACTATTTCTACTTTATGTTTTAAAGCCTCATTTTCTCTTTTTAATTTCTTATTTTGAGATTGTGAAATCTCATACCTATTTTGCAATTCTTCAAAGAAATGTGCAAGTTCATCCATAGTCAAATCATCATCTTCTAAGGTGTTTTCTAGAGTTACCTTTGGTACATCCTCCCCATGTGCCATGAAACACATGTGCGCGGCGTCGACTTCCTCTTCGGATTCCGACTCCGTGTCATCCCAAGTAGCCACCATGGCCTTCTTCTTTCTTTGCCCGTTCTTGGATGTGGTCGCTTGTAGAGCGGGGCACTCGGCAATGAGGTGACCAATCTTCTTGCAATGGAAGCAAGGACCGGGCTCCTCTCTTTTTCTTTCAAATCTCCCTTGAGGTTTCCCTCGCCGGAAATTGCTTTGTCTTCCCTTTTTGTAGAACATCTTGCCCACCTTCCGGATGAGCATGGCGAAGTCTTCATCGCACTCGTCCGATGAATCATCCTCGTCTTGAATGGTTGGAGCGGCTTTGAAGGCTATTGATTTCTTCTTGGGTGCCTCCCTTTCTTCTCGTACCTTCATCTCCATCTCATGTGTTTTGAGATTGCCGATGAAGCCGGAGAAGTCCATCTCCTCTTTGTCATTTAGCTCTTTGAGGGTTGTTGCCTTGACTTCCCAAGCTTTAGGAAGAGCTCTAATCACCTTCCTTATCTTTTGATCGTTGTCAATCTTGTCACCTAAGGAAGAAAGAGCATTAGTTATTTTTGTAAAGCGAGTGAGCATGTCATCAATGCTCTCATTATCAATCATGTAAAAATTCTCATATTGAGAACGTAGCAAGTCAACTTTTGCTCTCTTGACTTGTGACGTTCCCTCATGAGTCACAATAAGCATGTTCCAAACTTCATATGCCGATTTACAATTAATGATGCGTGCAAGGTCATCTTCATTAAGTGCTTGTGTTAATGCATATTGTGCCCTAGCATTAGCTTCATAGTCCTTGGTGGTATCCTCGGACCATGTGCTCTCATCACTAGTGGGTTCAATGAAATCTTTGGTGACGGCCCTAGCTACCTTGACTCCTAGGGATTTTAGAAAAAGGTTCATCTTGACCTTCCAAATAGGGAAGTTCAAGCCATCAAATTTGGGTGGGGACTTAATGCTTGAAAAATCTAGAGATGCCATGTATGATGAATAAAATGCACAATATATAATAAATGCAACAAATGTATATAGCCAACTAAAGGATCTCCCTAAGGTTGTTAGACCTAAGTTGTAGGGTTAGGCTCTGATACCAATTGAAATCACCTAGAGGGGGGGTGAATAGGTGATGGCTATATGATAATGGCAATTATGCGGAATTTAAAAAATTTAACTCTAAACAATTAGCACAATACAATATTTCTTGCAAGTAAAGGACAATGTAAAATTGCAAGTAATAAAAGAGATAGAGTTAGAGAAATTTGAGCAAACGCAAACACGCCGATATGTTTCCGAGGTTCGAGCCACGCTCTACGTCCCCGCCTTCACACTTGAAGGATTTCCACTATTGAGGATCCCACCGGATCAACAATACAAGGACAACACTTGTCCGTCTCCCGTGATGACACTTCACCACCTTGAGCACACTAGCTCGCCTTGAGGCCGATGCCTCTACAACTTCACTCAATTACAATGGAAGTGATCACACTTGATCACTTTTACAAATAGCTCACTAAGCACAATCCTAGAACCAAATAGTAGACTTAGAGTATGGGATTGTGTAGTGCAAAACTAGAGAGAAGTAGAGGAATAGGCTCCAAGAAAGGTGATGGAAATTTTGGGCTTTGGAGAGAAAAATCTTTTCTTTTGAAAACTTTGGAAATCTTTGAAACTCTTGTCAAAGTTCACTTGATAGCTCTAAAATCATTAGTCATATCATATGAAGTGACCACCTATTTATAGGGGTCAAAAACTGCTCAAGAGATTCGTTGGAGACAAATCCCAAAAGTCAAAGAGTCAGAAAATATAGCTGTTGGGTCTGTCAGAATTTTTGACAGACTGCCGGTCGACCGGGTCGGTCGACCGCCAACGGTCAAAAATCCGACCGTTGGGGCTCACCGGTCGACTGGGTCGGTCGACTGGCATTTCCAGAGAGCAGCAGGTTGAGGGCCGGTCGAGTATCGGTCGACCTCCGGTCGACTGATACGCACATGCACAAATGTGCATGTCGGTAGAGTGCCGGTCGACTGCCGGTCGACCGGTCACTGTGAATTTCTGAAAAACCAGAATTCACAGAACCTGGAAAATTTTAGGTTTGGGTTTTGGGTCTTGGATAAAATATTTTGGTCTTGAAAGATCATAGAGTATGAGCATGTGTCATACTACTATCAAGGTAAAATACTTGGTAAAAATTCTTTTGATAAGAACTTGATTTTCAATAAAATGTTTTTCCCAAAAACTAGTCTCTCTAAAAAAAACGTATTTCCAAAATAGATATGTTCAACTAAAACTGAGTTTGGAAATAGAAATAGAAATTATTTTGAAGCCATAAACCACTCTAGAAAATGTGTGTGTGTGATATCCCATATCTCTACTTCTACTATTTAGTTTTGACAAAATATTCTAAAATGAAAATAAACAAAGTACAAAACTTGGATTTTTAAGCAAGTCTTGATCTTCTTCTTGAACTTTTCTTCAACGCAAATTCCGAAGCTTCCTATGTGCTTTAGCTTGGGAATGCAAATGTTGGGCAAACTCCAAATTTGTGAGTCTTTTAGCGGAGTTGTCAAAATCTGTTTCTTGAACCTGAAATACTTCAAAATCAAGAATATTAAATACATAACTAAATATGTTTTGCTATCATCAAAATAATCGGGATAGTGGCCTTTGGGCCAACAGAAGTATTAGTGGCTTCTTATGTTGAAGGCAACACTTCTCAAGGTAAAAACTAGATATTTGATTCGGTTAGTACGGTTCATATACGTTTCCAAAATGAGCTGCTCAACAACTCCTTAGCTGCAAAAGAAGAAGGGATTGTCAAGATGGTGGATGACTCAGCTTGCGAGCTCATTAGCATTGGGATCGTCAATGTTACAGAAAGTGATGGATGGTGCATGCTCTGGAGGCGGGTCGGTGAATCCCGGAGGCATGATACAATCTAATATCTATAAGAGTGCTGACGAAGAAAGATGCCGAATTCAAGTACAACAAGACGTCATCACAGTCAATCAAGAAGACAGTGTAATCTTGAAAGGAGAGAAGTGTGGAGGGTTATACAAGCTGAAAGAAGAAAACTCAGTTCGAGGTAGAGTTTCAGGGATAAGCTTGAAAAAGAGCTCACCGCGAGGTGAAATTTCAAGGAAGACTGCAATGGGACATGAACCGGGTCAAAGTATTGCAGAAAAGAAGAAAGGGTGCATTCGGGTAAGGCCTGTGATGACCCAAGTCATGATGGTAAATTCACCAAAGGCCTCAAGAAGAGGGGGAAAGAGTTAAAAGGCTTCACGGTATGGTTACAATTAAGAAAAGAATTAAGGTAGTACTCTAAAATCTCAAGATATTTTACTAAAGGCTTGAAAAGCAAGTCAAGATGGAGATTGTTTGGATTTTGTCTTGTTTTCAAAAAGAGATGAAGGTCCAAGAAAATTCAATTGAGTTGGAGAAGATAATGGCTTGAAGCAAAAGAAGCAAATTAAGGTGGAGCAGTTTTCTTTTCAGATGCTTACAAGTTTCTTTTTCTGGAGTATGACTAGGATTCAGATTCTATTCAATAAAGATTTGTTTCTAAAGATTGAAAGATGTAGAATTCTTGTAAATCAAAGAGATCAACTCCAAATAAGATTGATCAAGATTCTTCACACATCCAATGGACAAGATTTTCTCATAATCTAAATAGGAGTTGTATTGTAAAATCCTATAAATAAAGGTTGTAACCTAGCATTGTAAATTAATCTCAAGGAGATAGGAAGAAGTCGTGAAAGAGAAGAGCAAGATGAAGATGCATAGAGAGAAGATATACTTTTGTAATTTAGGTCTAAATTCAAGGAGAAGATGAATACTCTTGTGGGATCAAGAGAAAGGTTAGATCTCTTTGTATCAAGTTTATTAATAAAGCTCTCTCAAGTTCTCTCCTCGTGGACGTAGGCCAAGTTTTGACCGAACCACGTTAAATTCTCATATTATTTCTTATTACTCTTTTATCTAGGTATTGCCAATTTGCTTTACAATAGTTTTTTTTGCAAGTATCATCATATTGTCAAATTCTACAAATGTCAATCCCAAGAGTAACAATTGGTATCATAGCGTCGATTTGTTACAAGAAAAAGTTTGTTTGTCAGTTTGTCTTGCCCTTTCTATTTATAGTCATGCTTAATATGATTAGAACATCACATGGGTTCTAGTTATTTTTTTATGCTTCAGTTTATTTCGAGTTTAATGGTTTTTTATTTTGTTTTTAGTACCATATTGTTTATATCAAGAACCAAATTTTGTAAGGCCTTTAAATAGGCCCAGACTTTTCTTATAGACAGACAATGATGGATAAAAAATTTTCAATTTAAATTTCTTAAACCTTGAGTACATGAGATTGAGGTGTGAAGCTCATAGTGTAAGAGGTATGAAGCCCGTGGTGTAAGGGGTGTGAAGCACAAAAATTATCCGGCTCTTACCTCTATTTCATAAACCCTAAACTTTCTTGTTAAAACCCCAGTTTCTAGTGTGAAGGTGATTGCAATTCATCCTGTATTACATCAGTTTGGTATCAGAGCTCTTGGTTCTAATCCGCTTCAAAAAATTTCTTTCCCTCTCCTAAAATCCTTGCTTTTCTCTCAATGCTAGATTTAATCAAAAGAAAACCAAAACCCTAGCCTGTATTAAAGACTAGCTCTCTCTTCAAAGAAAAACCTAAACCTAGAAGTAATCTAGATTCAATAAAAGAAAACACGTCAGCAAAAGTTCCCAAAAATCTCACGAAAATCCCAAAATAAATCTCAAACTTTCCTATTAACTTTCTCTTTCCTTTTGTTCTCTCTCCTCTACCGTCTGATAACCCAACTTTAAGCTCCTACCTCCCACCACCTCCCACCATCTCACTTCTACTCTCATCGGTGACAAGCACCCAGACCACCTTGACCGCCTCATCCTCCTTCTGCTTCCCCCAAGCCCGGTGATAAGCACCCACATACCTCGATCGCCGCCACCATCTCAAGATCTCAACATCCCATCTGCGCTGCCATGTGTTCTTCTCTGACAAAGGTCCTCGTCGATGTCTAGATCAAATCATGACTGCCCCGAACACCGGCGCTTAGCTCTAGATCCACCGCTTAGATCTCCAACCTCACGCCACCGACATCAAATCCTTACCACCACTAACTTCATCTTCACCATCGGTCGACCTCGTCATCATCAGCGATTGATTTCATCTTCATCTTCGCCGACATCGATCAACTTCATCGCCGACGCTGCCACAAGTCAGTCACAGATCCACTGCCTCCTTCTCCGCCCTCTGCTGACTGAGCCGATGCTTCCATCACCTCCTCTTTTCTTCGCCAACATCACCACCACCACCACCTCTTTACCGCGTCTTCACCAATATCAAAACATCATCATCTCTTCACCATCACCGCCACTGAAGCTCCACAACTCTGCTCAGATCTGGAGATTTGAGATCTCCTCACCGATTTCCTCTCGTGCTCCGCCAATACTGCACCAACTCTGCCAACACCGATAATACCTCGCCGGACTTCCACCACTGCCGCTAAAGATCTCTGAACCCTAGTAGGAGATTGGGAAAGGAGAAGGGATTATTGGGTTGTTAAGTAAATGGGTCAAAATTTGTTTCATTAAACCTAATAAGAGTTGAGTTGTTAGGTTTAGATTGGGTCATATTCAACCAACCTGACCCGCGACAACGAGATCCGACCTGCTAATACTGATGTCACCAGCTGACATTACTTGCATGACATCATCAAGTTGACTCAGTAAGTTGACTTGCTAAGCTCAGTCTGACTCAGTTCAGTTGCAGTCCAGACCTTTCGAAGGCCATTCTGAGCTCGTTTCAAGCCCGAATCGAGTTGTTTTCGAAGTAGTGAATTCGTGAAGATTAAAACTACATGTCTATAGCCTTCTTATCTAGGTTTGAGCTTCAATCTTCTATTAGATTCAGCTTAGCATATCAGCACAACAGCAGTCTAGAGCTTGTTTCTGGCCTGACTCGCACCTGATTTGTACCGTTCTCGAGGCAACCATATTCCACGTCCTATTACCACTGCCATTGATTTTTGTGGGTGACTTTCAGCTCTCCTATGGGGTATTTCTCTGAGGAATTTCAGAGGAGTTTTGTGTTTGAGTGTGAATGACTCACCCCTCAGGTGATATTCTAACTTGAGTTGAATTGTTAATTGTTAAATTACTTGCAATTACTATTTGAATTGCAATAATTTGTTGGTTGAATTGCTATTTGCTTCTATCTAGTTGTTGCATCAGTGTTTGTCACTTTTCATCATTTTAAGACTACATTTTTTTGCATTTAGAACTTGAAAATTTAGGATATTTTTATTTTTTCACTTAGTGCACACAATTAATTTATATGAGTCTAGGAATTCCCTACTACATCCACTTGTTTGCTTAATTTTATAGTTTAGCCATTATTACTAGTCAATATTATAAGAACCACCTCTTAGACTAGTTACATAACCTTCGTCAGAGTCATAGTGACGTGAAAGATCATCATTTTCAGACTATAACTATATTTGTTTGGGGTTAAGGTCTAAATAAGGCGTGCTATGATCACTGGCTCCTATGATTTAGACATCATTGAAGAGGCCTTTGATGTGCCTTAAAAATAGACTTGACTTTCAAAATGTTAGGCAATTCCTAGGCCCGATGCTTTAAGTATGAGAGATATAGATATTATGATTATCAGTGCCCCTCGGAGAGTCGATATGCTAGAACTGTGCTTAATGATTATATTGACGACTCGAAGGTTGTTGAGGGTGGACTACTAGTATAATAAAAGACATATCAGTTGGTTCTGACACGCAGATTATTAATGAGGGTCATATTTCTTATGAGGGTATTAGTGAAGTAGTAGATGCAATAGTTGAGTCTGGTATACCCTTAGATGTTGACGCTTACACTCATGATATTAGTGAGTATGTGCCTGAATTAGCAGAGTCTAGTGTCTTTAGTTAGATTTTTAGGTATTCACTTGTCACTCCTTTGATAGAGATGATATTGAGCACAAGACATTTGATTTTAGTGTTATTACCTCTAGTGGACAATCTGAGTCTTCTCGTGTTGATTACAATTTTATGGTCGTTCCAATTGTTTCATTTTCTAGTGAGTCACATTCATCTTCTAGTGAGTTATCTGAGTTCCTTGTTATAATCTAGCAGAAGATTTCAAATGCTTCTTCATTTCTTTTTGTTGTTAGAGTTTGTGTCTAAGTTCAATATACCTCCATTTGTGGGGTTAGATGTCTGCCTTCCTAGGTATCTCAGATATATCCTTTTCTCATCTTTAGAAATTATGCTTAAAATGCCTACTGCATTGCATTCACCTGTTGCACATATTGATGATATCACTAGGCCTATAGCAACTTGCAATATCACCTACAAATTTATTACATGTCCATATAGTATTTTGCAATAATTTGCAGTTGATAATAAAATGATGGTTACGAGTCTATCTGAGACCGTGAGAAAGTTGCACGCTTGGTGTACAAATTTTGATACGATTATGAGAAGGGGTGCTTCTATTGCTTATGACTTGAACACCCCCAGGATTCAGGTATTAGCACTGTCTTCAGTAGGGATGATGCACCTCTATCGACTATTTGTGTCTTAATCGAGTTACCATCTTTTATAACTAACCCGTCACGGAGGCCAGCTTTATCACCACCACCTTGGTCTCAACATAATGCACTAGTGTTGATTTCTCAACCACCACCATTGCCTGATTAAGTTGGTTTGTGAGGGGAGTCATCACTCGACATGCTCGAGTTTCTCCCACCACGAGAGAAATGATAAGGACATCACACAAGTGCTAGTTGTTTTTTTTCTGTTTTAATTTATTTTTAGTTTAATGATTTTCTTTTATTGTATTTTTAGTATCACATCAGTTCTATTCAGAAACTGAACTTTTGTAAAGTCTATAAATAGGCCCCAGACTTTCTTATTGGCAGACAATGATGAATTAAAATTTTTCAGTTTAAATTTCTTGAGCTTTCTTGAGCCTTGAGTTTATGAGATTGGGGTGTGAAACTCGTGTTGCAAGGGTTGTGAAGCCCGTGGTGCAAAGGGTGCGAATCCCAAAATCTAACCAGTTTTGAACTTTATTTCTTAAACCCTAATTTTTCTTTTTTATTTTCTTGTAAAACTCTAGTTCCCAATTTCTAGTTTGAATGTGATTGTGATCTATCCCGTATTACATCATAATATCAATCGATCTTGTTTTAATTGGACATTAGCTAATATTTACAGATAAAAGTGGGAAACTTTTTCCAACAGTTCAGTTTATTTTTAACTGTGGAACTGGTCAGCAAGAAGGATAACCCAAACAGTCAACACTCTCATTATATCTGAAGTAAACAAGTAAAAACTAAAAGATAATTCTGGTTTTAGGACATTATATATAGTATCGGCATTCATAATTCTTAATTTATTAACCCATTTCTGAAAGAGTGAGTGAAACTTTGAAACTTATGCACACGTGCGCGCGGGTGCGCACACATACACACATGTAAACTAATGCGCGTGTGCGCACACAACACATTTAAAGGAGTATCTAGAAGTGCAGTTGGCTTGGATCCACATCCAGAGCACTTGGCAATTTGAGACATTTGATACAATTGAACTCTATAAAAGATGTGTGCACTATCAATAATAGGCCATGCATTATTTGTCATTAGCAATGGATGAGAATGACAGCTATGCTTTGCACCGGAGGATGTATCTCAGCGTCAGTTTGATTGCTGAGTGCAGTCCTCAGCATCAACACCGGCCAATTCAAAAATATTATTCAAATAAAAGGATGCTGTAATGCTAACTAGGAAGCACTCTCCATTCCTTTCCCCTTGCATTTTGTTTTTCCCACCTGGTGTGCGTTGAATGCTTTTTTTTTTGCATGATTTCACTATTTTTAATGAAATGAAAGTGCGTAGATTGCTCACACACATTCCTTAAATAAGAGCCAACAAAATCATCATCAACACAATACTTCTGACGTGGCTTCAACATTAGCTTGACTTCCCATATGAATTAATTCACTATAATAAGTTCATTATTGGATATGCTTTTTTCCTAGTTTGTTTTACTATTGCTTAACGTTGTTCATGTTAGGATTTGTGACTGGAATACGTCGTGAAGATAGACGAAACCTCGGAGATCAAAGAACGGACGTGCTCAGGAGCTGTGCACATTACTAGTCGACTAATGCTGTGTATAGTCAGCTAATCACATAGATTACTTGACAATACATTGTGTAGTTGGCTAGGTTGGCTAATAGAGAGTTGGGGTTCTCGAATTTTGTCAGAGTAGTCGACGAATACCCTGACCTAGTTGATTAATGACGGATCTGACAGTTTTCTTTTCTGGATCTGTTTTCAGTTTCGAGTTGAATTTGGGTTTCCTTTATTTTGAGGCGGTGATTGCTCGTAATGATGAACTTTGTTTAGGATTAAGAGAGTTACCCCTTGGGGTAGACTTCAATATAATCCAATGAATTTGTAATTCCTAACGGTGTGATCCATCTAGGTGAGAGATTCGTGAGAGAAACTTAACCACAAGAGTTCGCTATTTTTGGCGGCCATCAAGTGCATGTAATTTTCTCAGCGTGAGGTGTAAGTAATTCTTATTGTACTCCCTCAAGGTTTTAATAAAGTTTCTACGCCTTCTCCCGTAGACTTATACACAATCTGTTTGATCGGTGGAATCACGTTATATTGTTTGTTGGCTTTTTATCTACTTTGAATATCCTTTTCTTCTCTTCTTCTCGTTGCCCTAGTAGATCCTGTGGTTAGTTTTCGCTGCGTCGCCCCAGTCGATTCAGTCGTGGAGGCGTCTCCGAATTCACAACAATTGGTATCAGAGCATACAGATTGTTTCTAACAATTGATATCAGAGCAAAGTCAACTTGAAAATGTCTGCAATCTAGTTCGATATTCAGAAGTTCGATGGTGTCATCAATTTTAGCAAGTGACAGATTAGAATGAATGTCATCCTTACCCAGAGCGGGTTGAAGAAAGCATTACGCGGGAGGGAGAAAAAGCCTCAAGACATGACGGAAGAAACTTGACAGGAGTTGGATGAGAAAGCCTTGACGGCTACTCAGTTTTACTTGGCGGATAAAGTATTGGATGAGTTTTCTTAAAGAAAACATCGTTATCATTGTTGGAGCAACTTCAGAACCACTATCTGAAAAAGTCATTGGCGATCGGTTGATTCTGATGCAGCGTCTCTGTAACACCTTGATCCCGCGGGTACAGAGATGTTACTGCGACGTATATATGTAAGACGAAAATATCCTCACATATACACGCTAAGCATCAGTACATGTAAGAATTAGAGTACAAAATCACAGTAATAATATACATTCCAGCAATAGTAGCTTAAGTACATTGTTATCACAGATACAATATTCCAGGAATATTAAATCACCAAGAAGCACAAATGCATGATATACAATATAAAAAGACCAAAAAATACTCATGAGTAGTAAGATGAGGATCTCGCGAGCCAATCAAAGGGGGTGGAAGAAATGGGGCTCCGGACACACAACTACTAATCCATGCTTCCGTTGTGCACTCTGATCAGGTATAGTAAGGTTATCATGGTCCAGGCTCCTGGATCTGGAGATGAAGATTCAGGGTTGTCAGAAAATAACCCAGCGAGTACGTAAGATAAAGTTAGTTAGCGTGCTCAAGGAGTCATACGTGTACATGATCAAGTGATGTGGTTCAGGTATACAGGTATAGGCAATGACCAGAAACATGAAGAGAAACCATGAAATCAGAGGAGAACTAGGAATCAAGTTAACAAATGAAAAATGACAATCTCGAGTAGAGAAAACATGTATCGAAATTGTGTCATGAGCATAGGCATATACAAGCATGAAATAAAACATCAAGTAATGTGTAAATACAAGTGTGGTCAAAACTAATTATATAAGCTTAGACTTTGGATTCATGAGATTAATACGTCAAGGGAATAATCCAAACAAGGAAACCCTCATATAATACCTTATACCTCAAGTCACCATAGGCTGAGATTATATAACCCGAGCTGCCTTCACAATAACAGAATAAGAAAATGGTATGAAAACCCGAAAATAAGCAAGTCAAGTGATTCAACATATTAGCACAGATATCATGTGGCAAGTGGCGAGTAGGATAATGTATTGTGTCACTGGTCTCACAAGTATAGGCCAAGTATGACACTAATCAGATACAGTAGCATGTTATTATTATGTTATTAAAACTCGTCTGATTTGTATACATCGGTATGTGTCCCATTCCACATACCTCCGCAAACAGACCAGAAAGTAAGTTATTGGAAACTGATGGAGCTCGATGAACCATGTTTAGAATGGGTCCCATGCATGCCTGGGACAATGGTCCAGGAGTATCTGGTACTGAGTTGGAACATAGCGCTAGGTACCGAGACTTATTATATGCCCAAACAGGACTAATTATATGTCCGAATAAGAATAGGGTGTCACTGCTCCAAAAGGAATAGATCAAGGAGATTACGACACACCCGACAAGAGGACAGAGGAGTAGGGGTGCTAGTGCACCCCACAGAAACACCTGGTGGCCTCAAGATAGAATCCCAAATATTAGTTGTACAACATTTGTATGGCCGCCATAAATACGAAAGCTATATTGGTACCCATCAGTTTTTCCCGTCCCAGTATAAGTTGAGTAGTTTATTATAGATTGTCCAGTGATAATGTCCACAGTGTGTTCACACTAATCCAATACCCATTATTAACCAATTACAGGGATCAACATGAGTATAGTATCGAAGTATAATATCAGGAGTCTCCCTATTCAGGGGTTCAAGAATACAGAAGTTCAAGAAAACATTCAGGAGTACTAGATGGTAGCAGTATAATAATCATGTCTTCATAAAGATGATAATCATGAATAGGTAATGTAATACAGGTATCAGGGACAATAGTATTCAGTAAAGTATCACAACATCTGGTCAAGTGTACCAGTACTGTGTGAAAGCATGAGTCAAGTATCAAGTGATAGCATGTCAATTGTCAGGTGTTAAATATCAGGTGCCAGGTATCTGATGTCAGATATCAAGTGTATATATAAAATATCAGGTATCAGGTGATAGCACATCAAGTGTCAGGTAATTAACATGTCGGTATTAGGTGAGTTGAATACAGAGTCAGAACATCATGTGTCAAGCAATCATCCGGTCATGTAACATGATACAAAAGAACAATATAGCTAAACATTTCAAACTCTTCGCAACCATATCAATAAGAATTATTAATTATACTATTAATTATCCAGACAGGGCTAGTTAAGCTGGAGCAAGCTAGGTCGTATTAGCATAACGCTCGGTACACGGCGAAGCTTAACTCCTGGCGGAGCTAGCGTACAGCTGTAGACGCTAACGCGTTCGAAGAGGCTACACTCGCGGCGGAGTGGACTTATGAACATCAGGCCAACGCACATGGCGAAACTGAAAAACACCTAGAGGGGGGTGAATAAATGTTTATGCTAATCTAATGATCTTTTTAAACAAGTGTGTAAAAGTGATGCAAACGGTCACTCAAAACAAGAAATTGAAGCCGAATTTCCCGTGAAGGGCTCTAGAACTTCTCCTCTTTGATTCCTCTAGATTATGAGTTGAAGCGCATAATTGCTTTCTTGTTGAGATGAGTAAAGACCGAAAAATGCAAATAATGAAATGGATGCAATAATGAAGTGCACACAAGATATATCACAAGATAGAAATATAAAGCAATAAAGAAGCAAAATGGAAATCAATCGCAAACACAAAGGATTTGTTTCGAGGTTCAAGCCACCGCTCTACTCCCCGCCTTCACCGCCGTGAAGGGTTTCCACTATATCCACCGAGGAAATTACAAAGGTCTACCGAAGACCGGAGTACCGAACTCCACCAATTACAATCCTCTACCGAAGAGGGATCTCAACATAAGAAGGAACAAGTAACAAAGTGATCAACAAGACCACAAACTTCTCTCTTAATACTTCCTTATAGAATGAGGAGGATTTTTGGCTCAAGAAGTGTAGTGAGAAAAATTCAGTAAAAATTGGCTTGAAACACAACTGAAAATCAGTAACCAAGAATGCACTTAAAAATTGAATGCTTTTAAAACTTTTCTTTCTTTTGAAACTTGAAAGCAATAGGTATTTTTCTTGTAATTTGCAAGTGACCAATCCCCTCTATTTATAGGGATTAGAGGAAATCTAAATATGATTAAAACTAGCTTATTAGGTCAGAAAGTAGCCCCCAAAATTTCAGAAATAGCTGACACACGAATCCCAATCAAATCCAAAGAAGAAATATCTGAAAACTAGCCGTTATGGCTGCTGGCGGCTGTCCGTCGACCGACCCGGTCGACCGACAGTCCAATTGGCAAACTAGCCGTTGGACTCAGTCAACCGGTCGGTCGACCGGCAGCCAAAGAAAAATTTCTCTTTGTTCTATCGGTCGACTGGCCCGGTCGACCGACAAAACCCGAGAGCAAAGGGCTTTCAGTCAGTCGACCGGTCTGGTCGACCGATAGACGTGCACAAACGTGCACGCCCTGACCACAAGGCTCGGTCGACTGGTCCGGTCGACCGATCAGGCCTGAAATGGACCTGTCGACCGGTCCGGTCGACCGACAGGCCTGAAACTGTATTATTTATAGGAAATTATTTGAACTTTGAAACATTTTCAAAATAATTTTGTAAGGCTATATGATTAAGTATCATGCTATAAACGTTGGTATACATGATATAAACAAGATATAAAATTATAAAAATTTTGAGTCATATAAAACCACCAAGGCATGAGCTTAAATCAAATGCCATACACAAAAACCATATTTTTGAAAGTGAGGGTGTGTGTGAGTATTCTTGAGCCAACTTCACACAACCTCATTCTTTAACAAACAAATTCTTACATAGGTTCTAGGTGACTACAAGGTCTTCAAGTGGGCTTCTTCATATGCGATCTTGAAAGCTTATCTTGAACCCGAAATGAACCAACTTGAGTCAAAACGACCTTCCTTTAGGGAAGAACACTTCATGAATCCTTAGAACCCTGAAACATACTTAAACACTAAAAAAAATGATTAGTACAAATAACTATATATGTTTTGTAATCATCAAAACTCAAAAAAAACGGTTGATTATAACCTTGGGCCAACAATCTCCCCCTTTTTGATGATGACAAAACATATGAGTTATTTAAAAAAATGGGAAAGGAGCTTGGAAACTCCCCCTCAAATCAGGCTATATAAATGAAATGGCTATATACATAAAAGGTAGAATTTTAAGAAGGACATAGGAATACAAAACATTTTGCTCAAAATGCTTAACTTAAAAACTAACCTTTTATAATTCAAAAACCAAAATCAAAACTAACTTGTTATAATCTCAAAACTCAAAACTAACAAGTGATAACTCAAAAACTCAAAACTAACAAGTTATAACTCAAAACTCAAAACTCAAAAATTCAAAACTCAAAACTAACTTTTTATAACTTAACTCAAAACTATAAACTAACTATTTCTCCCCCTTTTTGTCATACATCAAAAAGGGTAAACCTTGTTAAAAAAACTTTCTTCATGATTCCATAACACAAACATTCAATTCACTACAAATAAAGAAAAATCTAGTATAGTCTAGTGGTTTTGTAAAAATATCGGCAAGTTGAAAATCGGTAGAAACATAATCAATATCAATATCACCTTTCTCATAATGATCTCTAAGAAAGTGATACCGAATGTCAATGTGCTTAGTCTTACTATGTTGATTTGCATTTTTAATCATATGAATAGTACTAGTATTATCACAAAATATTTTAATATGGTCAAATGCAAATCATAGTCAAGGAGAGTATATTTCATCCAAAGAACTTGTGCACAACAAGCTCCAGCCGCAACATACTCCGCCTCGACGGTTGAGAGGGCTATCGAATTTTGCTTTTTAGAAGACCAAGAAACAAGACAATTACCAAGAAATTAACATGTTTCACTTGTACTCTTCCTATCCACTCTACAACCCGCATAGTCGGCATCCGAAAAACTCGTCATTGAAAATTGTCCAGTCTTCGGATACCACAAACCTATTTCAATTGTGCCCTTAAGGTATCTAATAATGCGTTTTACCGCAATCAAATGGGACTCTTTAGGATACGATTAAATCGAGCACAAAGACATACACAAAACATAATGTCCGGCCTACTAGCCATCAAATACAACAAGCTACTAATCATGCTACGATAAAGCTTAATGTCTACACTTGTACCTTGTTCATCCTTGTCAAGCTTTGTGGTAGTTGCCATGGGAGTTTTGCTTGTTTTAGCCCCTTCAAGCCCAAATCTCTTAATAAGTTCCTTTGTGTACTTGGCTTGATTGATGAAGATCCCATCTTTCCTTTGCTTGATTTGGAGTCCAAGGAAGTAGTTAAGCTCACCCATCATAGACATCTCGAATTCTTCCTTCATGCATGATTCAAAAGCTTTGCAAAGATTTTCATTAGTAGAACCAAATATGATATCATCCACATATATTTGAACTATAAGTATATCATTTTTAACATGTTTTGTAAACAAAGTAGTATCTATTTTTCCTTTCTTAGAACCATTAGAAATTAGAAAAGAAGAAAGTCTTTCATACCAAGCCCTAGGGGCTTGTTTTAAACCATAAAGAGTTTTGTCAAGTTTGAAAACAAATCCGGATGTGTAGGATCAACAAACCAGGGGGGTTGTTCAACATACACCTTCTCTTCAATAAATCCATTTAAGAAGGCACTTTTTACATCCATTTGAAAAAGCTTAAAATCTTTATAAGAAGCAAATGCAAGTGTCATCCGTATGGCTTCAAGCCGTGCTACGGGTGCAAAAATTTCCTCAAAATCGATACCTTCGACTTGAGTGTAACCTTGGGCAACTAACCTAGCTTTATTCCTAATAACATTTCTCGACTCATCCAACTTGTTTTTAAAGATCCACTTAGTACCAATTGTTGGTCTATCGTGGGGCCTAGGAACAAGATGCCAAACTTGGTTGCGCTTGAATTGATTGAGCTCCTCTTGCATGGCTAGCAACCAATATGAGTCGCCCTCGGCTTCGAGGATGTTCTTTGCTTCAAAGTGAGAAATAAAAGCATAGTGTCCACAAAAGTCATAAAGTTTAGAACTAGTAGTTACCCCTTTTGATACTTCACCTATAATAAGATCCTTGGGATGATGTGGATTGTATCTCCAATCTTTTGGAAGAGGTTGAGTAGGCTCCACTTCAACTTCTTGATTTTCATTGCCTTGAACCTCATTTTCTTGAACTCCATTTCCTTCATCATCCTTTGGTATGTCTTCAATAGTAGGTGAGTCCTTCAAAGTAGCTCTTTTCATGTCTTCATTTAGGGAATCTATTTCTACAACATTCTTAACAAACACTTTAGATTCCTCAAACTTTACATGAATAAATTCTTCAATAGTCAAGGATGACTTATTGAAAACTCTATAAGCTTTACTAGTATTATAATAACCAACAAAAATTGCTACATAAGACTTTGCATCAAATTTTCCTAAATTATCTTTAGTATTCAAAACAAAGCATTTACATCCAAAAATCTTAAAGTATGAAACATTTGGCTTTCTAAAAAAATAGATCTCAAAAGATGTTTTTGAAGTATTTTTGCATAAGAAAACTCTATTTGATATATAGCAAGATGTGTTAACGGCCTCGGCCCATAAATAATGAGGGAGACCATATTCATTTATCATTGTCCGAACCATCTCTTGTAATGTTTGATTTTTCCTCTCAACGACTCCATTTTGTTGGGAGTTCTAGGACAAGATAGTTCATGCTTAATTCCATGTTCTTCATAAAAAATGGTAAAGGGTTGGTTATTGAATTCACCACCTCTATTACTTCTTATTCTTAAAATAGAAGAATCTTTTTCCTTTTCAACTCTTTTCTTAAAGGCTTGAAAATATGAAAAGGCTTGATTTTTGTGTTCTAAAAAGAAAACCAATGAAAAACGCGAGAAATCATCAACTAAAACAAAAGCAAAACGATTCCCACTTAGACTTTTGGTTTGAGTAGGACCAAACAAATCCATATGGATCAACTCCAAGGGACGTGATGTCATGATATCCTTGATTGACTTGAAAGAAGACTTGGTTTGTTTTCCAAGTTGGCACGCATCGCAAATGCGGACCTTTTCAAAGTTCAAGCAAGGAATACCTTTCACCATTTCCTTGTTGTTTAATCTAGATAGTTGGTCAAAAGAAATGTGGCCTAATCTTCTATGCCACAACCAAGAGTCATCATCGAGGGCTTTCAAACAAGTAGCATTGCATAGCATATTAGACATGTCAATCATGTATACATTGCTTTCACGAAATCCGAAAAATATACATCTGTTGGATAGTCTATCAATAACTTTACAAGCTATGTTATCAAAAACAACATCAAAACCTTTGTCACAAAGTTGACTAACACTCAAGAGATTATGCTTGAGGCCATCAACTAAAACAACATTTTCTATTAAAGGGGAAGTACCAAGTTTAACATTACCAATACCGATGATTTTTCCCTTGGCATCATCTCTGAAGGTGACGATGCCACCTTCATGGTACCTTGATAGGGTTGCAAAGTTGTTGATATCCCAAGTCATGTGCCTTGAGCAACCACTATCAAGATACCACAATCCTTTACGTCGTTGGGCCTCGGAATGTACCTACATCATTTAGCAAATTCGTTGACTTTGGTACCCAAATTTTCTTGGATCCTTGAAAGTTAGTATTCCGAACCCAAACATTATTATGCGAAGCATTTAGCCTATCATAGCAAAATTTAACCAAATGACCTTTACGGCCACAATATGTGCATGAAAATACTTTGCTAAACTTGAATGCATGATGTGTGTGTGGAGTGTGGGCATGTTTAGGATGCTTGGCATGATGTAAAGGTTGTGATTTATGAACATGAGCATGAATAGCATGTGAATGTTTCTTAGGGACTTGTTTCTTAGGAAACATAGCCTCTAGTCTATTCTTATCAAATTCACATTTTTTCAAAACTACTCCTAATGAATCAATTTTCTCTTTTAGCATGGAAATTTCATTTTTATCAAATTGTGAAAATTTACCTTTGCATGAAATTTTATAGTTATCAAAGTCCTTTTGTGTAGAAACAAGAGTAGAAAGCAAATCCTCCTTTTCTTTTGTAAGAGTGAAAACTTTATGATTTAAAGATTCATTTTCCTTTTTCATTTTCAAATATTTCTTTTTGAGAAAATCATAGTTATGTGATAGTTCTTCAAAAGCTTCTCCTAGTTCATCCATGGATAGCTCACAATCAATGGAAGTATCGGGAGTTACCTTGCTTGTGCTTTCATTAGCCATGAAACACATGTTGGCGGTGTCGACATCCTCTTCGAATTCACTCTCCGAATCCCAAGTAGCCTTTAAATCTTTCTTTTTGTATGACTTCTTGGCGGTGGAAGGTTTGGCTTTGCAACAATATGACCCAGCTTTTGGCAATTGAAGCAAATAATTTTCTTTTCTTTTTTACCTTGCCATCTTCTTCTAGTTTGGCTTGTTGTACATTCTCCGAACGTTCTTTACAAAAAGTGAAAGCTCTTCATCATCTTCTTCTTCATCATCTTTGTCAGAGTATGTGGAATAGCTCTTGAAGGCAATAACTTTCTTCTTTGAAGGAGCCATTTCTTCTCTTGTTTTTCTTTCCATCTTATGGGTCTTGAGATTCCCAATGAGACCTATAAGCTCCATCTCTTCCTTGTCATTTAGTTCCTTCAAGGTAGTGGCTTTGACTTCCCAAGATGGAGGGAGAGCACAGATGATCTTCCTTACTCTTTGGTCGTTGTCAATGACGTCACTTAGAGAAGAAAGTCCATTAGTAATCTTTGTAAATTTAGTAACCATATCATCTATGGTTTCATTTTCTTGCATAGAAAAATTTTCATATTGGGAACGAAGAAGGTCAATTTTTGCCCTCTTAACTTGTGAAGTCCCCTCATGATGACAAGCAAGTGAGTCCAAATCTCATCTGCGAATTTGCAGTGAATGACTCTAGAGATATCATCGTCATTAAGGGCTTGAAGCAAGGCATAGTGTGCCCTAGCATTAGCATCAAACTCCTTTGTGTCAATATCGGACCAAGTGTTCTCATCACCGGTGGGTGCACTAAATGGTTTGGTCATCGCCTTTGCAACCCAGCTTCCTAGGGATTGCAAAAATACGGTCATCTTAACCTTCCATATGGGAAAGTTAAGGCCATCAAACTTGGGTGGGGTCTTAATTCCTTCGGCCATTTTTACTAAGTGTATGAGGATGAAAAATGAATAGAATGATTAGCAATAAAGGATCTCTCTAAGGTTGTTAAGCCAAGAGCCTAGAGATCAAAGCTCTGATACCAATTGAAAAGCACCTAGAGGGGGGGTGAATAGGTGTTTATGCTAATCTAATGATCTTTTTAACAAGTGTGTAAAAGTGATGCAAACGGTCACTCAAAATAAGAAATTGAAGCCGAATTTCCCGTGAAGGGCTCTAGAACTTCTCCTCTTTGATTCCTCTAGATTATGAGTTGATCGCGTAATTGCTTTCTTGTTGAGATGAATAAAGACCGGAAAATGCAAATAATGAAATGGAATGAAGTGCACACAATATATCACAAGATAGAAATATAAAGCAATAAAGAAGCAAAATGGAAATCAATCGCAAACACAAAGGATTTGTTTCGAGGTTCGAGCCACCGCTCTACTCCCCGCCTTTACCGCCGTGAAGGGTTTCCACTGTATCCACCGAGGAAATTACAAAGGTCTACCAAAGACCGGAGTACCGAACGCCACCAATTACAATCCTCTACCGAAGAGGGATCTTAACACAAGAAGGAACAAGTAACAAAGTGATCAACAAGACCACAAACTTCTCTCTTACAACTTCCTTACAGAATGAGGAGGATTTTTGGCTCAAGAAGTGTAGTGAGAAAAATTCAGTAAAAATTGGCTTGAAACACAACTGAAAATCAGTAACCAAGAATGCACTTAAAAATTGAATGCTTTTAAAACTTTTCTTTCTTTTGAAACTTGAAAACAATAGGTATTTTTTCTTGTAATTTGCAAGTGACCAATCCCCTCTATTTATAGGGATTAGAGGAAATCTAAATATGATTAAAACTAGCTTATTAGGTCAGAAAGTAGCCCCCAAAATTTCAGAAATAGCTGACACACGAATCTCAATCAAATCCAAAGAAGAAATCTCTGAAAACTAGCCGTTATGGCTGCTGGCGGCTGTCGGTCGACCGGCCCAGTCGACCGACAGTCCAATTGGCAAACTAGCCGTTGGACTCAGTCGACCGGTCGGTCGACCGGCAGCTAAAGAAAAAATTTCTCTTTGTTCTGTCGGCCGATTGGCCCGGTCGACCGACAAAACCCGAGAGCAAAGGGCTTTCAGTTGGTCGACCGGTCTGGTCGACCGACAGACATGCACAAACGTGCACGCCCTGACCACAAGGCTCGGTCGACCGGTCCGGTCTACCGATCAGGCCTGAAATGGACCGGTCGACCAGTCCGGTCGACCGACAGGCCTGAAACAGTATTATTTATAGGAAATTATTTGAACTTTGAAACATTTTCAAAATAATTTTGTAAGGCTATATGATTAAGTATCATGCTATAAAGGTTGGTATACATGATATAAACAGGATATAAAATTATAAAAATTTGAGTCATGTAAAACCACCAAGGCATGAACTTAAATCAAATGCCAAACATAAAAACCGTATTTTGGAAAGTGATGGTGTGTGTGAGTTTTCTTGAGCCAACTTAACAAAACCTCATTCTTTAACAAACTAATTCTTACATTGGTTCTAGGTGACTACAAGGTCTTCAAGTGGGCTTCTTCATATGCGATCTTAAAAGCTTGATATCTTGAACCCGAAATGAACCAACTTGAGTCAAAACGGCCTTCCTTTAGGGAAGAACACTTCATGAATCCTTAGAATCCTGAAACATACTTAAACACTAAAAAAAATGATTAGTACAAATAACTATATATGTTTTGTAATCATCAAAACTCAAAAAAAATAGTTGATTGTAACCTTGGGCCAACAGAAACCACACTCGTGGTCAAGTTAGATGCACACGGCAAAGCAGCGTATGAATGCCCGGCTAATGCACGTGACGAAGCCACACTCACGGCGAAGCTAAACGAAGTAGTGAAACAGTTTATAGATGTCTGTCACACACGGCAAAGCTACACTCGAACGAGTCTAGCTGTAAAGCGTTGAGTGCTAAGTTCACCTCGGAGGAACTATAAGAAATCAGGAAGTTAAATATGTACCTGCACAAACGTTACAATAAAACATGCATATAAATAATAGTATATGTCAAACATGAAACAACGATACTCGCAATATCAACCAACAGGTATATGCAATGCATGTATAATATTAGAAAAGCACTCGCAAATCATGTATTAAGCAATATAACATATTTCATGTGCTAAACACCAAAATAGCATTCACCAAACATGTAGCAATAGTAGAAAATATTCGTCCAATGTAAAATATAGTGCTGGCCCAAATACTGAAAAAGAGTACTTGCTCAAATAACGAAAAGGAGCACTCTCCCAAATACCAAAAAGAGTTCTCGCTTATATAGAGAAGTATATTCACAATCCCAAAAAAGTACTGCCTAAATCATCAAAAAATACTGTAAATCCCAAATAACAGAAATACATGCATGACACCAATCCATATTAAAATAGATATATATTAATATTTTGGAGAGAGAGAATGAGAGAGGAGAATCAGTTAGAGGGAGAGAAAGAGGCTGCAAGAGAGAGAGCTAGAGAGAGAACCTTGAGAGAGTTAAAGAGAGAGAGCTAGAGAAAACCTAGAGAGAGTTAAAGGGAGAGATAGAGAGTAAGAGAGAGATGAGGAAAAGTGAAATATAGAGAGAGTGCTGAAAAGGAAGAAAAAGGAAAGAAAAAGAGAGAAAGAAAAACAAGGAAAAAAAGAAGAAAGAAAAAAAGAAAAAGAAAGAAGAAAGGGGGAGTTGGCCTGTAGCCAGGTGGCCGCCGAGCCTGGGGACAGGCGGTCAGGGTGGCTGGCGAAGGCTGGGCCAAGGGAGAGGGCCGGTTGGAGGAGGTGGTTATGGTGGAGTCAGTGGTGGAGATGAATGGTGAAGGTGGTGTAGTTGTTGTTATAGTTGGTGGTGGTGGAGAAGTTGGATATGGAGTTAATGGTGGTGAGGAGGAGATAAAGGTGGTATGGTAAAGATATTGGTGGTGATGGTGATGATGGAGTGGTGATGGTGGTGGAGATGTAAGTGGTGGTAGGTAGTGATGGTGGGTGATGAAGATGATGATAATATATAGTAGGTGGTGATGGTGAAGTGAAGTGGAGGTGGTGGTGGTGGTGTTGTGGTGGGGGAGATGGTGAAGGGGAGGGAAGATGGTGGTGGAAGTGGCAGAGGAGGGTGATGAGTTTGGAGAAAGAAGATGGTAGTGGTGGAGTTGAGTAAATTGTTTATATTGTTGAAGATGGATTGGAGAGGGAGGTGGATGTTGGTGGTTTGGTGGTGGCCGGGGAGGCGGCCGGAGCAGGGCACCAGTGATGGTGCTGCTGGTGACCGGAGGGAGGGAGAAATGAGCGAGAGAGGATAGTGAAGAACAGAATGGGAGGGAGAGAAGTTTGTTTTTTGTGTTTTGTTTTTAAAATGAATAAGAGAGAGTGATGAGATGGGGAGTGGTGATGAATGATAGGGTTGATGGTGAGCGAGGATGCAGGTGATGTGACGGGGTTGGTCAGTTGACTAATCGGTCGCTGATATTGCACATTCATTGTCACATTCTCATACTTATTATTTAATAAACTCTACTTTTAATCCTAATTATTTTTCAATTTATATGCAGGCCCATTGCTATAGGAAAGAAAAGAAAAACGAGCCCAAAAGCCCATCAAAATTCTGATTTAATTCAGAATTAATTCAAAATCAGAAAATCAGGGTAGATCATGGCAAATCAAAGAAGTTAAAAACCGGTTAAAATAAATCTTCACAAATCAATTGGTTAAAACCAAAGATCAAAGGCCGTTTCGTCAAATCAAGGAGCTAAAACGGGAAATCCAGAACCAGATAAAGGAAAATCTCTAAACCAGGAGTTGTACCCCCGGGTGTAGCCACCTGGCACACCCAGGCCGCGAAAACACGGCCAAAGCCGCGTTTCCGTGGCTTTGTTCCGCGGCTTTGTTAGAGGAGTTGGGAGAGCGTTTGCTCCCCCTATCTTCGTACGCTCCTCCCCGTTGAGTTTTGCCTATAAATACTGAGTTTTTCAGAGCGTACAGAAGATGACCAAGCAGAGAGTAGAATTTAGGCTATTTTTTAGTTTGTAACTTAGGTTTTTAGTTTTCTTCTATGTAATTTTTATTTTCTTTAGGTAACTGAGAGGAGAGGAGACTTTCATGGAGGAATGAGAACAAGCTTATACAGATGGTGATACTGGTGTAAGTAATCTTTTCTTTCATTGTTATTTGAATTGAATCGAAGTTTTTTTTTCACTTCTAATCTTGTTTTTTTAGCTTCCCTCTTCTGTTTTTGTGGATCCAAATGAATCTGATAGCCATGAAGTTGCCTTGCCCTTGCACGTGGCTTATAGTGATGAATATCCATTTCTATGATAGTGTAGCTTGCCTCTTCATTCCATAATGTAAATCGGGAATAGGGAAGATCCTATTTGTCATACTTCGCTCGCCTTAAAACAAAGGTACATCGTCGATACGAGTCAAAGGTAAGCAGGTGCTGAAGAGGTAAGTAAGTTTTTTAGGTTTTAGTTTTCTTTCTTGTAATTCTTTAGTTTATATCACCAACACCATCAACACTCAACTCTTTTATCACTCTTTTAATTTCTTTGTATATATTCATTTTCTATTTTCTCCGCCTTCTCAAATTACCACTTTCTTCCTAACTTAACTTTAACCTAATTTTTCTTTTCTTTTAAAGAACTAAAAGAAGACCTTTAATCATACTTTGTAGCATAAAAGAGAACTTATTAAAAAGCTTTCATCGCTAGTCCCTCCTTGTAGATCATGACCCGCATAGCCACTTGCTATAGTGGTAGAATTGAGTACTTACTCATTCTATTCTTAAAGTTCTAAAATTCTGCATTTTTGTGCAGGTAAGAACTCAATCACTGACTTTGGGGACGGAAAAGAAGAGAAAATAAAGAAAGAAAAAGAAAAGAGAAAGGAAAACAATATTATTTAAATAGGGTAAAAATTGACTGTTTTAAAAATTCTCTAAAAAATTTCTTAAAAATAGAAAATATTATTTTAAGATACATGGTGAAATCATATTCAAGAAATTCAATCTGATTTTCAAATTAAAGAAAACCTAGAATCAACCGGTGATATTTGTCAAATTTCGATAAATTCAGAATAATCTCAAAAAATGTATTAGATGAAAAATGAGATTCTGAGAAGTAAGTGAAAGCCTTTTCTATACATTTAACTCCGTTTGAAAACTAAAATTCTGTGAATCGATCTGCAATACCAATCCACACCCGTTTTGAAGATTTTACAGAATAATTCTAAAAAATTTCAAAAAATTATGAAAAATCTAAAATATTGAAAAACAGTATCAGACACTGTAATTAGTCAAATCAGACAATCAAAAAGGTCAAATTAGGTAGTACATCAGTATCAGTTTCTCAGTCCAGACCAGGGCTGACTCTTAGTCTGAAAATCCAGATCCGATACCAAATAATATAAAAAATCACAAAGCAAAAAAAATACTGGAAGAAAATTGAAACAATACGATCGAAAAATCAGCACATGTATTTGGGTATGTATCCCAGGAACAGGGTTTTACAATCTACCCATCGAACAAAAATTTCATTTTTAAAATTTTGATAAGGAGGAGATGAACACAGAAGGGATAGGAACGAGGATTATACTAATTAAGATATGAATAGCTGAGGGTAGTTCTCACAAAGTAACTGAATGGTAAACTCGGTACCCACATCTGTCTTGCCACATCCTACCAGTCTATCCATATCTTAGGTTGGTATAAGGATGATGGGAACTGGAAATGAAAAAGATGGAAGAGATTTAAGGATCAAGGGAAGGGTTGTCAAGGGGAAATAAATAACTTTGTACTTCTAGTTGGGTTGTATAACCATGACTCATGTGTTCCAGTTGCAAATTTCTTTACTATTAATTTGCCGACTGGTTGAACTGAAGATGTGAGAACCTAAGCTCTGATACTATCCTGTAACGCCCTGATCTCGCGGGTACGGAGATGTTACTACGACGTATATATGCAGTGCGGAAATATCCTCACATAAATATTCTAAGCATTAGTACATGTAGGAATCAGAGTATGAAAGCACAGTGGTAATATACATTCCAACAATAATGACACAAGTAGACAGTTATCACAGAGCATGATATAATATTTCAAGAATATTAGATCACCAAGAGCTGTAAAAGTATGATATGCAATATAAAAGATTGAAAAATACTCATGAGTAGCCAGATGAGGAACCCGCGAGCCGATCAAAAGAGGCTGAAAGAAATGGGGCTCTAGACAGATAACTGATAATCCACGCTTCCGCTGCGCACCCTATTCAGGTACAGTAAGGCCACCACGGTTTAGGCTCCTAGATCTGGACATGAAGGTCCAGGCTCCGGATCTGGGTTGTCAGAAAATAACTCAGCGAGTACGTAAGATAAAGCCAGTTGGCGTGCTCAGGCAGTCACACGTGTACATGATCCAGTGATATAGTTTAGACATACAGGTACAGGCAATGACCAGAAACATGAAAAGAAACCATGAAATCAGTGGAGAACTAGGAATCAAGTTAACACATGAAAAATGACAATCTTGAGCAGAGAAAACATGTATTAGAAGCTGTGTCGTGAGCATAGGCATATAAAAGTATGAAATAAAAATCAAGTAATGCGTTAAATACAAGTGTGGATAAAACCAGTTATATAAGTTTAGATTTTGGATTCATGAGTTTGATACGTCGAGGAAATAATTCAAATAAGGAAACCCTCTTATATATATATAGACACACACACACACACACACACCATATACCTCGAGTCACCATAGGCTGAGGTTATATAACTTGAGTTGCCTTCACAATAACAGAATAAGGAAATGGTATGAAAACCTAGAAACAAGCAAGTCTAATTATTCACATAGTAGCACAAATATCTTGTGTAAGTGGCGAGCAGGATAATATATTGTGTCACAGGTCTCACAAGTATAGGTCAAGTATGACCCTAGTCAGATGTCAGTAGCATGTTATTATTATGTTAATTAAGACTTATCTGATTTGTATACATCGGTATGCGTCCCATTCCACATACCTCCGCATAAAAACCGGAGAGTAAGTTATTGGAAACTAATGGGTCTCAATGAACCACATTTATAATGTGCCCCGTGCATGCCTAGGACAACAGTCTAGGAGTATCGGGTACTGAGCTGAAACATACCCCTAGGTACCAGGACTTACTATATGCCCAAACAAGGCTAATTATACGCCCGAACAGGAATAGGGTGTCACCGCTCCCAAAAGAATAGACCCAGGGGATTATAGCACACCCGACAGGAGAATAGGGGAGTAGGGGTGCCAGTATATCTCACAGAAACACCTAGTGGCCTCTAAATAGAATCCCAAGTATTAGTTGTATAACATTTGTATGGCCTCCATAAACACGGAGGGTATATCAGTATCCATCAGTTTTCGCCATCCTGGTGTAAGTTGAGTACTTTTTTATATATTGTTCGGTGATAATGTCCACAATGTATTCACAATAATCCAATACCCATGATTAACAAATTACGGGGATCAATAGAAGTATAGTATTTGGAGTATAGTATTAGAAGTCTTCCTATCATGGGTTCAAGAATACAAAAGTTCTGGAATACAAGATCTCAGGAGTACCAGATGGCAGCAGTATAATAATCATGTCAAGTCCCCATAAAGGTGATAATCATGAATAGGCAATGTAATATAGGTGTCAGGGGTAATAGTATCCAATCAAGTGTCACGACATTAGGTCAAGTATATTAGTACCATGTGAAAGCATGTGTCAAGTATCAAGTGATAGCATGTCAATTGTCAGGTGTCAGATATCAGGTGTCAGATGTCAGATATCAAGTGTATTCATCAAATATCCAAAATCTACACATGTTTATAAAAAGAATCATAATCCATATAATTCTTTTACAAAGGAAATATTGATAATATTTCAAAAAGAATTAGGAACAAATATATAAGGATTCTGAAAAATTTAAGTATTGTGAATAAAAATGCTTATATTGTATCATATATACATCATGTATATAATTCTTGTGATTATGTTTATACTAACAAATGAAAGCCAAATTCAAATTGGGTTTGGGTTCCTAAAGGTTAATATTTTTGATCATGTTTTGATCGGTACCATTCAAAATGTTTATCTTATAGGTACCATATAAAGAAAAAGTGATTTCTTATTTCAAAACACTTAATAATACAAAATATAATGTATCATATATATATATATATATATATATATATATATATATATATATATATATATATATCATATATATATATATATATATATATATATATATATATATATATATATATATGTCATGATATATTTTTTGTAGGGGGAGAACACTTGTTATCTATATTTGTTATAACCTGTTCTTTTACAGGGGGAGAACAATTTTTGTTATTACCTGTTCTCTACAGGCGGAGTTTTTGTGTACATAACTTGTCATCATCAAAAAGGGGGAGAATGTTGAAACTTTGATTTTGATGATAACATTTGTGATGTAGATGCATTGGAGCTCTATCTCAAAAACTAATGCTGAGTTCTGATTGCTCAAGAGTACTCAAGAATATTAGTTATTTTTGCGTATTTTTTTATAGAATGTTAAAAGCCTTGATCACACACACAATATAGTCTAGTATGACTTATACCCAAGTCTAGTCGACTAATATATCCTCTAGTCGACTTACTCCTTTCTATAGTCGACTAAGTCTTTCCATATAAATATATCAACTCTCTATTTGTTGACTGTAAGCAGTATTAGTCGACTTACCCACACTGCGAGTCGACTAATTCAAATTGTAGGCGACTAATCCTTTCTGCTGGTCGACTAATTATAGTTTCCAAAAACTTATCATCTGTATTAGTCTTGATGTAGTTGACTTGCTACCTTGACTAGTCGACTAACCCAGGCAAAACTTGTTCTATTAGTCGACCAATCTCCTATCCTAGTCGACTATAGAGAGTTTCTGACTATTAAACAGTTATTGTTATTTTGGTGTTTATCTAACATTCTGATATTCAAATTTAAGTTGATAACTTCTCTAACTGACTATAGATTTCACCTATAAATAGGGATGTTGTCAGAGGATGAAAACACCAATCCAAAATCATAGTTTTCTGTCCAAAATCTGTTGAAAAATTCAGTTTTTTCAGAAAACTAGTTTCCACTTTCATTTCTTCGCACAATTCCTATTTCATTATGAAGAATTCTGAGAGTCCACCTATAAGAAACCTTGTTCACGATCACATACAAATTTTAAGACTTATAGGATAAATTGTAATCATTCAAAGAGAAGAGTTGTACAAGAGTATCTTCTTGATGCAAAGAAGAGGTATACAAGAGTTGCTGTCTTCTTGGTGTAGGGAAGAGTTGTACAGATTTGACAAAGGTTGTTTTGTCAAGTGGTGTATAAGGAGTTGATTTTAGGTGTACAAAATCAGGATAAGAAAAATCTCAAGCGGGTTATTTGAGGACTAGATGTAGGTCACGAGGACGGAACCAGGATAAAATCTCTTGTGTTTACCTTTGCATATTTTCTGAGATTTATTTTTTTCTTGTAAGTATTTTATTTAACGTTATTCATCTTTGTTTTAGTATTTATGTTGACATTGTTTTTAGATCCTACAATCATTGCATGTACCAGTGAGGTCATTCCTTACGGCAGATGTCAATGAAACAAGGATCTTTATTCAGGGTCCCAGCAAGATGCAAAGGCCAAAGACCAATCCATTTCAGAAGAATCGAATCCAAATTAGTGCCTCGCGAAGACTTAGAAAGTGAGAATGAATCCCCTAATTCTCCCATTGTGAGCCAAATGTACTCAGAATGATGGAGAATATGGGGTATGACCTAATAAGTGGTCTCGGTTTGAACTTTGACAAAAGAAAAAGAACACTACTTCGATCCTTCATTCCGAAAGGGAAAGCCCCTGATTATTATCATCAAACTCGCAGAGGGTTGGGTTATGTGTCAACTCTAATCCCGTCAACCTCTGAGTCTGAAGAGTCATTATACCATAATCACTCGTCAGGCACATTATCGTGGGAATTAGATGTCAGTGTCAGCAATATCTTCAAAGAACTTTCAGTAAATATGATTTCAATAAGCCATTTGGAAGTTGGAGATGTAGAAATGATCCAGTCGGATACAGATCCTTAGATCAAGCACCTAAACACTCTCTGGGACATTTGTTTCGAGCAACGCGAACCACCCACGGAGGATAAGGTTACCCAGATTAATCTGGGGGATAAAGCTAATCCTAAGCCCATCTTTATAAGTGAAAGCTTAGCACCATCCGAGAAGGAAGATCTAATATCTCTTATGCTAAAGTATATAGATGTTTTCGCTTGGAACTACGAGGATATGCCAGGGCTTGATCCTCAAGTGGTTATACATCGCCTCAACATCAATCCAAATGTGAAGCCCGTCAAACAACAGCAGCGATGATTCTGCCTGGAGATAATGGAAGCCATCCAGTCGGAAGTCAAGAAGTTTATAGTCTCCGGTGTCATAAGGAGGAACAACATTCCGATTGGGTAGTCAATATCCTTCCTATTACCAAGAAGAATGGGAAGATTCGGGCTTGTATTGACTTCCGTGATCTAAACGAGGCGTGTCCTAAAGATGAGTTCCCCCTTCCAATCACAGATGTCATAATTGACAATACGTGTGGGTTCGAACGGATGTCTTTCATGGACGGATGCTCGGAATACAATCAAATTAAGATGTTCCCTGATGATGAGAAGCATATATCTTTCAGGATACTATTGGGGGTATATTGTTATACTGTCATGCCTTTCGGATTAAAGAATGCGGGGGAAACATATCAAAGAGGTATGAATGCAATTTTTCACGAGCACATACGTAAAACAGTAGAATATTATGTTGACGACATTGCAGTAAAAAGCCGTATTAAAGGCGATCACATAGCAGATCTGAAGGCTATATTCGATTTTATGTGGGCGCATTAATTGAGGATGAACCCTACCAAATCCTTCCTTAGGATAGCCAGCAGTAAATTCCTAGGGCTTGTTGTTACATCCAAAGGAATTCACCTTGACCTAGAGAAAGTTCGCACTGTCCAGGAGATGCAACCTCCAAAAATACTTAAAGTGCTTAGAGGATTGCAAGGGCGGCTGGCATATATACAGAGATTTATCTCAAATCTCTTAGGACTATGCCACCTTTCACCAAATTGATGAAGAAGGGAGTTTCATTCATTTGGGATGATGCTTGCCAACAAGCGTTCGAGAAAATCAAGCTGTACCCCACGCATCCACCTCTCCTTATAACTCCTGTATCAGAAAAACCTTTCCTGATATACGTTCGAGCAATGGATCATTCTTTAGGAGCTTTGCTAGCCCAGAATAATGATCAGGGACATGAGCAGGCAATCTACTATCTGAGTAGGACTATGATCGGAATCGAACATCGATACAGTTCGATCGAAAAAGAATGCTTGGCGTTGGTCTTCGCCATCCAGAAAATGCAGCACTATGGACCAAACTATACATGTCATATCAAACTTAAACATTTAAGATTGCTTATGACAAAGCCATCATCACTAAATGGTCGATTGACAAAATGGGCCATGTTGCTCTCCCAATATGAGATGCAATTCCTGCCACAAAAGGCAATGAAGGGATAAGCGGTGGTAGATTTTCTGGCTGAGCATCCAGATCCAAGGGCGACCAAATTTTACGAGGATCTCCCTGATGAGGTCGCTGAGGTTTACTTGACCCAGACATCTCTTGAAGGACAGGTGTGGTAACTCTTCTTTGACAGCGCACCAAGAACGGTGCTCGAGAAAATATCGTAGCAGGAGTAGAGGTAGTACTTGTCTCCCCACAGAACTTCGTAATCCCTCATGCATTCTCATTAACCGAGCCATATTCTAACAACGTAGTGGAATACAATGCTCTCTTGATCGGGATGCAAATCGCTGATGAAATTGGCGTTAAAAATCTCGAAGCATACGGTGACTCTAAGCTCATTATTAATTAAGTTCACGGGGAGTACGAGGTCAGACATAAAGATTTAATACCCTATCATAACTTAACTATCTACATGACAGAAAGGTTCAGAAACTTCTACATCGACCATGTTCTCGCCAGCAAAATGCGCATGCAGATGCACTGGCATCTCTTACTGCTTGCTTGGCCATTCCAGCTGGAGTAGCAGAGAAAATACTCATCTACAGTCAGGACTTGTATTGTCTAAAATTCGCTTTTGAAGACAATCAAAAGCCAACAAGAGACCTTCAAGTCAAAGAAGCTCTAGAGACTTCAACAGGTTCAGAGCTCAGTGACTGGCGATTCCTGTACATCGACTACGCACTGTATGATATTCTACCTGATGACCCTAAAGAGGCGGCTGCCATTAGAAGGAAAGCCCCTAAATTCTATTACAATGCGATCACAAAAACACTATATCACCGATTGTATGATGGAATCCTCCTCCGCTGCTTGTCACACAAAGAGGCACAGGAAATACTCCAAGAGGCTCATAACGGTTTGTGTGTCTGAAGTTTGGAGATTGACTCTGAAGATTGGGGTATTATTGGCCAAAGATGATCCCTAAGGCCATTGCTTATGTTAAGCGATGCTACACTTGTTAGATCCATGGCGACTTCATTCATCAGGCACCAGGACATCTTCGCCCTACAACTTCTTCATGGCTGTTTGAAATGTGGGGAATGGATGTGGTTGGCCCTATCAGCCAACCTTCATCCAAAAGATATCGGTTTATCCTAGCCATAACTGATTACTTCTCTAAGTAGGCTGAAGCTATCCTCTTAAGGGAGGTGAAGACATCTGACGTGATCAAGTTCATAAAACATCACGTGATCTACCGCTTCAGCGTGCCATGACAGATTATCCATGATAATGGTCCCCAGTTCGTCAGCCAAGCCTTTCAAAGGTTCTGCAATACGTTTAAAATCCAAAGTGTATCTTCAACGGGGCATACTATCCAGCTACTAACGGCCTTGCAGAAGCTTTCAACAAGACTATTGAAAACTTCTCAAGAATTCCTCTTGAAGAGCCAATGTAATTGGGACGACAATTTAGGTGAATGCTTATGGTCTTATCGTATGACAGTGCGAACCCCGACGAAAACTATACCGTTCTCTTTGGTACATGGGCGTGAAGCTATACGCCCATTAGAAATCCAGATCTCATTTCTTCACGTTGCCTTGACAACGGAGATGACGAATGAGGAGAAGCATTGACTGCGACTCCAGGAGCAGGAGGCTTTAGACGATAAATTCATGCAAGCTCAACTGCAAATTGAGCTCTATCAAGCTCGAATTTTCAGAGCTTTCAATAAGAAAGTCAAGGAGCGGACTTTTAAGAAACGTGACCTTGTCTTAGCTGTCAGAAGACCTGTGGTGATGACACATAAGACTAAAGAAAAATTCTAACCTAAATGGGAAGGACCATTTGTAGTGGAGTAGGTCTACTCAAATGGAGCATACCGCCATATAACCTCAGACGGTAATGCGCTCATGATGCCGATCAACGACAGATTCTTAAAGAAATACTATCCTTGATAGGACTCTTCCTATGATCAGGTTAACATTACACCTCTGATCAAAACTTTCAGATCTAAGATGTTTAAAAGACCACCAAAGAAAATCTTATTTCTTTCTTTAATAGATCACATTACGGTCGGTCAGTGTCGAGCCGACCGAATGCCGGTTAAATCATGATGCATGATGTAAACATCAAAGAAGAAACAAAGTGTGAAACTTCAGTTTTAGTCTTGTTACTCTTCTCTAATTTATCTATGAATATCCGACACCTCCGACGGCTAAGGATAGAGGAAAATGTTGGCTTTTAAGTCTAACATAAGTCCTCGACAACTCATCATGCCGAGGGAAATAACATGGCTAGCCCAACTCAAATGGTAGTTGGTCCTCTCTTTTAAAATCTCTTACCAATTCTCTCCCACGGAATGGTAGGATCACAAAAATACCTGTGTCCATTTCTCTGATGAAATGAGAAAAGACTTGTCAGATAACAATAAATCTCTGGCAAGCCATTTCTGTTTTGATCGCCAGTGGCGTCAGTCAAGTTAACATTAAACCTCTGACAATAAGGCCTGCTCAGAATCAATGTTTGTCACGTTAAATATTATACCTCTGACAATTCATTCTTATTTTTGACCAAAATCCCCTACTAAATTCCCTTCTATGGAATGGTAGGTCCCTCGAACTCAATCTTTGCTAAGTTTAGTACTACAACTCTAGTAGTGAAAAGTTTCAATACTCCCCAGTGGAAACGAACATTCACTTGTCACTCCCCTACATGGAATGATAAGTCTTTAAAATTGCTCATATCACAAAATCAATTTCTGTCAAGTTAACACTACACCTCTGACATTCCAAACTTTCCTTGTCAATTCTCATCAATAGAATGACAAGTCCTCAAAATTGCTCATATTGCAAATCAACTACTGTTATGTTAACATCACACCTCTGACAAATACTGTTAAGTTTAACACCACACCTCTAACAGTGATTAAGTTGCTGCCAAGTTTAATATTAAACCTCTGACAGTCACTTTTTCTCAGACTTCCATATCGAAACTTAGATGAGTAATGCTAAGTTTAACATCACATCTCTAGCATCCAGTTCATTGTTAAGTTCAACAATATACCTATGACAATGACTTTCCCTCGAACTTTCGTATCGAAGTCGAAATGACTAATGCTAAGTTCAAAATCACACCTCTAGCATTATCTCCGCTACCAAGTTTAACACTACACCTATTACAGTGATATTTTCTGTTTCTCCAAATGAAACTGAAATTCTTGTAGAGTTAAGTTAATATCACATCTCTAGCTCATATCCTTGTCAAGTTAATATCACACCTCTGAAAAGGTTTAATTCAACCCGTTAAGTTAATATCACACCTCTAATGGTAAAGATTCTTCTAAATCTCTAACGGGTCTAATTTCACTTGTCATTCTCATCCATAGATTGGCAAGTCCACGAAAATTATTCCATTCCTATCAAGTTAATATGACACCTCTGACAGTAATTTTAAATTCCTTAAATAGAAATTTTCAACTTTGACTTGTTAAGTTAAAATGTTACATTTCTAGCAAATCAAAGGTAATCACTTCTACTTGTCTGATTTTCAATACAAAAAAGGAAGTCAAGATATGTAAGAAGACAGAAAAAAGTGTCACTTTTATTAATATTAAAAAATATAAAAGTGATACAAAATGCTCTCTGATACAATAAGGTTGAGTGTTACAACAAAAAGTACAAAGAAGTCCCTCTTGCTCAGCGAAAGGTTGCACTCACTCGAAATATTAAAGATACATGAAGCTCATCCTTTTGACTGTGGCTAAGAACAGCAGATCAACTTCCTCTCCTCTTGAGAACAATGGTGTTTCTTGAGGTCGAAATGTAAGGGAGCATTCTGATTCTACTCGACCAACTGGTGCGAAGGTCTTCACAAGGCTGTAATCCTTCGCTTAATGGGAAGCTCCTTCACCAGAAAGTCATCTAATGAGCATGGGTTTTTCATCGCTGTCACTTCTTTGAATAAGATTGTGAAGGGAGGATCCGAGACCTTACTGATGACATCCTCTTTCCTCTGACCTTCAGATGTGCCATACTCACTATGACCCAGGAAGGATCCAAGACATTACCGGTGCATCATGTCCAATAATTTCTTGATGTGTATCGACAATCGCGCAGATCTTTCTCGCCTAGGGACAGGAGTTTTGACTCACCGACGAGCTAGCCGGTCCAGATATTCTCCCATGAACCCGAAAAAGACACTTGAACCAGCCCCATCGATGTGGCCAAGGCCTGCAAGAAATAAAAATCCAAGGGTTGAAATTATGTAAAGATAGAAAACAGGAAGCCAAGAACACAGACGCGGGACTGAAGTCATGAACTCCAGACGCGAATCTCACGGACGCAGAGATAGAAAGTATGTATCCAAATGTAGTCTGATATTAGACTCGTGTCTGACACATGAGACGCGAGGCATATGTCAAAGACGCAGACCTAGGTCTTAAAATATGCCTGAAGTGACTTCAAGCCGTAGAGTTCTCCACACTCGCGTCTGAGACGCAGAACTTGCCACATTCACGTTCAGAGGTCACAAAAGAGCAGACTTAAAATTTTAAGTCAGAAGCCCCAAACGTGAACTTCATGAACAAAATCCGCATTTCAAGTCTCAAAACACAGAGTTCACCATACTCGCGGCTGAGGAACTTGGGACTTAGACTTTGAAGTCAATAAGGTCGTGTTTCATCAAGTAATGCGAAAGGCATGTGTGTAGAGCAGGGATGCCTGAATCTCAAGAAATGTTTCAGAAAGAGATCAAGAGATAGAGCCTCTTCATGGCTAGGGATAATAGAACTTCAAAGAGACCGAGCCTTATCATAGCAAAAGCCAGTTCATACCCGAAGAAGAATTTTCTAGAAGTTGGACTTCATTTGTCAAGACATGACCGTAAAAGCACTAAAAGCCATATTTTTTAATCTTGAAATCACTTAACAGTGATAATCTTCGAAGAAGATTGAAAGAAAGCAATAAAGCTTTGAGTTCTTTTGTTCTCCAGAACATATGTCCCTGAGGAAGGCCCTTGAAGGGGAATAATCAAGACGAAGTCCCTCAGAGCATATGCTCGCAAAGGAAAACAGTCAAGATGAATTACTATTAAGAGGCTGTGGCCTATTTATAGGCTCACTAGAAGGTCTATAATTAATGGCATAAAAATCAAAGCCATCAGCCTTAATTCCTTCACGAATATCTATGGATGAGACATGTGGATTTTTTGTTCTGGGAAACCCCAAAGACACAAGTTCCCAACCGTCAATGCCGACTTGGCATTGAAAGATCCAAAAAAATCTTCAAAATAGATTGCATGTGATGCTTTGGAGACTGCGTCTTGAAGTCCACGTCCATTCACAAGCTTGAAAACTGTGTCCTAAAGTTCGCGTCCTTCCCTGAAGGCTGCGTTCTAAAGTCCGTGTCCTTTCACAAGCTTGAAGGTTGCGTCCTGAAGTTCGCATTCTTGCACAAACTCGAAGGCCGTGTTCAGAAGTCTACGATCTTTCACAAGCCTGAGGACTGAGTTCCCTTTATCAAATTAAAGAAGGCAAGCCTGTGTTTCTCTCAGTGATCCAGAACCGCGTTCTCTTAGTAAGCCAGAGCCGCGTCCTCTCAGTGATCCAGAACTACGTCTTCTTAATGAGCCAGAGCTGCGTCTCCCTCAACATTTGAGAGTCGCGTCTCTCTTGATAAACCAGAGTCGTGTTTCTCTCAATAATTTAGAGTCGCGTCTCTCTTGAGAAACCAGAGTCGTGTTTCTCTCAACGGTTCAGAGTCGCGTCTCTCTTGATAAATCAAAGCCGCGTCTCCACTGCAAATGAGAGCTGCGTCATAATCACAAACTCAGTGCAGCCTGAATTTCTTTTCTATCATTCGTGGTCGCGTCTCAACAAAAATGACTAAGGACAACGTTTCCACAATAGTCAAGGGTTGTGACTATGAAAGCTGAGTTCATCCAAGCAACAAAGAGTCCGTCTGATTCTCAAAGACAAAGAAAGAATAAAGACGAAGACAAGAATTTAATAACTTTTATTATTTGATAAAAAATGATAAAAGTAATACAAACACTCTCTTATTTGGCAAATGGAGTGCTATGAAAAATAAGAAAAATACAAAAGGGGAAGAAGGCTAATAATCTTGCTCTATCAAAGAATAGATCCATTTTCGGAGGCGCCACATCTCCTGCTGGCATGCCTTCTCGACTTCCGCCGAAGCTTGAACCCGCAACTCTTCCTCTGATAAGAATCTCTTCATAACCAGCTGTGTCTGAAGAGACTCTAACCTGAATGAATGAGTAGAAAGATCTGAAGGTACACCTAGAGGGGGGTGAATAGGTGTATGGCTAATCTAGTGAACTAAATGCAGAAATTAAAACTTAATTGCAACTACGCTTAATGCAACCAACGAGTGTAGCCGAATTCCAAGTGAAGGGCTCTGGACTAACTCCTCTTGATTCCTCTGAATAAGAGTTGAGGTGCTATATGAAGCTCTCGTGGTTAAGCACAAGTAAGGCACACATAAACAAGCCAAGCATATAATGTATGTATGACAATATGAATGATGCAAGGCACAATAGTAAAGAGAGAGTTAGAGAGACAATGGATCAATCGCTAACACACGGATATGTTTCGAGGTTCGAGCACACAGTTCTACGTCCCCGCCTTCACACAGAAGGATTTCCAATCCACTTGTCCACACAGGACTCCCACACAGGGAACCTCCACTGAGGATTTGGGGCAAATACAATATGGAGTACACAACTCCTCTCTCAACCAAAACAACCTCTACACTTAGAGGCAAGGCACAAAGCCACAACAAATCAACCTCACAAATGAGGGATAGGGCACAAAGCCACCACTCCAAAATCAACCTCTACCCAAGAGGGATACCACAAAGTAGGAGAGTTTACAACTTGGTGATCAAAAGACCACAAACCAATTCTTTTCCACAAAAACAAAGATCCTATAGAGAGGATAGAATGATAATCCCAAGTGTGAAAAACAAAGTGTTTTTAACAAAGAAAATCACTTGGGAAACTCTCCAAAAAGATATAGAATTATTAGATCAAAAATAATTCCCAAAAGACTATTTTCTTCGAAATAACAAAACACTTTTAAAACAATGAAGATGAAATCTTTGAATCTCTAAAACTCTCTTTAAAACTTGTAAAAACATTAGAGAAGGGGAGAATTTTTGCTCTTAGAAATCTTAGCCAAAGCAGCCCACAAATGGGATTTTTATACGCCCTTTAAAAAAACTAGCTGTTGGCTGCAATCATGGTCAGATTTGACCATCCAGTCGACCGGCCAACGGTCGAATTTTGACCGTTGCCAACCACACCGGTCGACCGCCCTTACCCGAGAGTAAGGGGACTTCAGTCGGTCGACCGCCCGATCGACCGGCTAAACCCAATGGCCTTTATGCACGTCTCGTGCACGTCCGGTCGACCGGTTCCTGGTCCGGTCGACCGGCACGGTCGACCGCCAGGGCCTGGCAGAAGCAATAAAGGGACTGAAAAATAAGGTTTTTAATTACAAAATAAATCCCATAAATTCTCTAAAAATTCACAAAAATAAGTTTAGTATAATACATTGATATACAAACTTGTGTGAAAAAATTCAACACAAATTTCAAACTTTTTGAACCATTTTTGTGACTTACAAATTTTGCCAAAAACCAAAAACTGTATTTTCTAAAACTTGGATTTTTCAAATGGAAATCGATTTCTCCAAAACTCATCCAAATACAAAAACATGATATTTAAATAACTTTTAGGCATGTAGTATATGGATATACTCCAATATACATATAAAGATATATATCAATATTTTTGACTATAAATCCAAAAATATGTTTTGTTAAAACACAAAATTCCAAACACATGAATAGGCGTATCGAAATATGTTTGTTTAAATTGTTGAAGCATGCATGTATATGGAGCAAATCTAATATACATTAAACCATGTAAACTTGTTTTGAATCTATCTATTCATGAAAATCAAGATCGGTTAAACCAAAACCGAAAACCAAAACATGAAAACTTAAACAAATGTATGTGTTGTGAACTTGAGCATACCACACTATCTAATTTTTACAAATGGATCTAAAATATAAACTAAACTAAGTACCGAAGTCTTCTTGACGAGCTCCGTCTTCAAGCTGACTCGATCCAAACCGTGATCCACCGAGCTTGACTCCAACGAGTGCTATATATGATCTTGGTGCTCGGGCTCTTGAATCACCATGTAAGAAGCTCCAAAACACCTTTGTTGAAACTAATCACCTACTAATATCTTGGTTAAGGATCTGAAACTAAACATAACTTCATGAGTTAATCATCATCAAAACTAGAGTGGAAGGCCTCTGGGCCAACAATCTCCCCCTTTTTGATGATGACAAAACTCATGGAGTTATATATGCATGGATAAAAATAAAGCTTCAAAGAAGCTCCCCCTTAACTCATGCATCACAATAAATAATAATATATGACAATGAAGCACATGAATCTAAACAAACATGTATGCAAATATAAGGAGATAAACATGCATAAACAAGCATGAAACACATCAAATTCTTTTCTCCTTTTTGCAAAACAAAACAATATGCATAAACAAGAAATTTTTTCCAAAACAAGCATATATACTAAAATACTTCTCCCCTTTTTTGTCAATCATCAACAAAGGGGTTAAAGTAAACACAAAAACAATGTTCTCCCCACAAAGAGGTGAACTCAAATCAATCAATAAAGAGATATATGCGATATACATTCATGAAGAGGAAGACGCTAAGTTAACTTCCCTACATACATGCATTACATGAAGAAAGGATGACAAGCCCTAATTCACATAACACATAATATGTAATGCATAAGAGGAGATGTGAAGCCCCCTACACACGTGTACCGCATAAAAAAGAGTTGTCAAGCTCCTCAATATAAGATACACTCAACATGAATCTATATGTAGAAGAGATGTTAAGCTCCCCTTGCATATAGGCAATATAAATCAAAACATTTTTAATTTTCTTATTAAAAACAAAATTTTGAGATATCTTAGTAAATCAAATTTTAAGATATCAATTGTAAATAAACATTACAAATTTTGAATTTTAATCCAAAATAGAATCATATTGATACCAATAAAGATATTGAGAATTATTTCACATTTTTGATACCAATAAAAAATACCAATTTTAAAAATAATGCATAAGCTTATTAAAACATCAATTGAGATATCAATTGAAAATAAGGGTTTGATTCAAGTTTAGCATAAACAAACTTTGTGCTTTAAACAAGTAAATATCGTTGAGACTCAAGCACAAATAAATCATATACAGGTATGAAAATAGAATACTAATAGAAATTGATATTATTTGAAGTGTAAGCATACATATATATAAACATATATATGAGTATACAAAAAGAGTGTCAATATTGATACCAATTGAAACAATCCAATGATACCAATTGAAAATATAATATGATCAAGTGTATAACTCATATTACTTACCACCCATTTCATGAACAAGTTTAAAAAGATTTTCAATAATAAGCATACAAGGCATGGTCGCCTAACCAACCGCCCTTTGAGTGGGTAGGGGTTTTCAAAAATAGGTTTGAAGATAAAGTATGTTTGAAAACTCTACCATATGAAGAATACGAACTAGTTATATGAAAAATTTGTAAACTAGTACGAAATCCTTCAAGGAATAAAATAAAAATATATTTCATGAAAAACATATAAATCACATGATCATTAAACACTCAATGGTCTATAAGGCACAAATTGTACTCATGAAAATAAAATCATGAGAAGACATTTAAATGAAGTGAGTGTACAAGTTATGTGAAACACATTATCATGAAAATAGTCAATTTAGCTCAAAATTCCTTAAAATATGAAAATCATCAAAACGATTTAATCTTCAAGGTATATGTATGTCATGTTCAAACTAAAGTATACATACATATCCAAATATAAACGAGACGACAAAAGTATATGCATGAAGGCAAGTGGCTCAAAGAATATATATGTATAGCTAATAGTTTAGACAAGATGGACATATACATGAAGTTAAAACACAAACATGAAAAACATGTACAAAATGGGAATACAAGTCAAATGTATGAATCATCAAAACTAGATTACACTAGTACATCTAATAGGTACAAATGAGCGTTCAAGCATAAAACATATAATGATCTATTTATGGCTCACTAGTTGTACAAGTATATATCCTAATTTTAATGAAAACTAACATCCAATCATGTAATCAAAACATGAAGTATAGAAGTTAAAAACAAAACTCATAAACATCCATATGATTAATATGTATATGCACATGCATTAGATCTAGGACATACACATTAGTTAAAAACAAAGTGTGAACACTAAATATAAATCCATATAAAACATAGGTGTCGCAAATAACTAAACATGTATATTGCTAATCTAATAAACATGGCATATGACATAATGAACATATAAACATGACATGCTAGAAATCAACAATAAGATAAGCATGTAAACATAAATATGAGTTAGGGATTGTTACCAAAACCTATGAGGGTAACTTTCCATATCTTCAAAATAAGGTGGTTCTCCCACCAAACTCCCCTTGAAAGTGATACATCCAAATAGTCCTCTTTAAGCTCGGAACGCATCCACTTCAAGGTACCATCGCTCTCACGTCATGCGAGAGCCCACACCTATATCAAATAGCATAGCGGTAGTCTTTGGTACCCATACTCTTTTGGGTCCATGGGGGTTAGTACCTTTCCTAACCCAAACAAATTTAGTTGCTAAATTTGAATCATGTAACTTATCATAGCAAAATTTAGCAAGGTGGCCCTTACGTCCACAATGTGTACAAGTGTACACATGAGCATACAATGTGTGATGTGTATGAGCGTGTGAAGCATGTGTATGCCGTGTATGGTGTGCATACATAGATGGAACTTATTTCTTTCGAAACATAGATTCCAACCGTGTATGGTTCATGGCACAATGGCTCAAAGTGGAGCCCAAATAATCAACACTTTTCTTCAAAACATTTATATCATTTTTAATACTTGAAGATAAAGTGGAGCATGCAATATGTGAGCTAGATGGTGACTCTACACTAGCATGGCAAACATGTGAATCAATATCAAGTTTCAAAGATTCATTTTTCTTTAAACAATCTTTCAATTCTTGTGAAATCAAATTTATTTTATTTTTCAAAGAATTATTCTCTTTTAATACAAAATCAAATTTTGAAGTTAAATCCTCATTTTTCTTTAAAGTATATTCACAATCATTTTTACGTTTCAAAATTTTGTTTTCATTAAGTGCAAGATCAAGTTGGGATTTAAGCGAGTCACTTTCACTTGAAATCTCATCCCTTTCTTGCAAAACAATCTCAAGTTTAGAAGATAAATTTTTATTTTCTTCTTTTAAACCAAGACTTTCCTTTTTCAAAAGTTTGTTTTTGAAATCAAATTTTCACAATTTTTAGCAAGTTCATCATTCATGGCTTGTGCCTCTAAACACTCATTGCAATAGGAACTAGTGCTAGCATCTAGTTGAGTTTCCGATTGTACCTCAAGGGAGTCATTCCTTGGACCATGAAGCAACGTTCATCGGACTCGTCTCTCCTAGATCTCCTCATCTTATCGATAATCTTTGGTAGCTCGGGAGAAGTCAAAATGCTCCATACTGCAAAAGCTGAATCATAGTGAGAAAACACATGTAAATAATCTTTATAAAGAGATGCTCTTAGTGCCTTTAGGGCTATTGCACTGGCTTCTATATGCTTGCTATCTTTGGGGCAGGATTCCTTAGTGATGGCAAGGTAAACATGCAAACCTAGGGCTTTTAAATGCCAACTCATCAAAATCTTCCATGTGTCAGTTTTAGAGAAATCAAACATGGGAGGGATATCCATGAGTGCAAACTATATGTGTGCAAAAGCAAATGCAAATGTAGATTAGCTAACCAAGATCACACTCCTAGGTAGTTAAACAAAATATCAAGAGCGTAGGCTTTGATACCAATTGAAGGTACACCTAGGGGGTGAATCGGTGTACGACTAATCTAGTGAACTAAATGTGAAAATTAAAACTTAATTGCAATTATACTTAATGCAACCAATGAGTGTAGCCGAATTCTCGGTGAAGGGCTCTGGACTAACTCCTCTTGATTCCTCTGAATAAGAGTTGAGGCGCTATATGAAGCTCTCGTGGTTAAGCACAAGTGAGGCACACACAAACAAGCCAAGCATAAAATGTATGTATGACAATATGAATGATGCAAGGCACAATAGTAAAGAGAGAGAGTTAGAGAGATAATGGATCAATCGCTAACACACGGATTGTTGGCCCAAAGGCCTTCCACCCTAGTTTTGATGATGATTAACTCATGTAGTTATGTTTACTAATAATCTTGTATTGTTTAAGTTTCAGATCTTTAACCAAGATATTAGTTGGTGATTAGCTTCAACAAGGTGTTTGGAAGCTTATCATGGTGATTCCGGTGCCAAAGCTTAAAGATCATACCTTTGCACTCGGTGGATCGCGTTTGGGAGCAAGTCTACTTGAAGATGGAAGATCGTCAAGAGACTTAGGTATCCTAATTTAGATAGTGTGTTTAGATCCATTTGTAAAGCTTAGTATAGTTGATATGCTCAAGTACACATACACACACATTTCATGATTTGGATTTTGGTTTTCATGAATAGTTTGATCAAAACAAGTTTACTTTATTTCTATGTATATTAGATATGTTCTAGATATACATACATGGTTTAAACGTGCTAAACAAACTTATTTTGATATCCCTATTCATGTGTTGAAAAGCCAAGTTTGATAAAAATACAAGAGTTTGTTTTTGATAAAAATGAGAAGAAACAAAAATGATTTCATATGCTTGATATTTGAGTAGAAATGATTATCAATGCTATATGATAAAACAAGTTTATGGAATTTTCAGAAAAGATAGAAGTTTTTTTAAAAGAATTTTTCTAACATGTTTTATACCAGTTTTGGACCCAGACTGACCTGTCAGGCCAGAACGGTCGACCGAGCGGTCGACCGCACCTAAGGCCGGTCGACCGCGCGGTCGACCGACGTGCACAGACTTGTGCACGTCTGGTAGCCAGGGGGCCGGTCGACCGGACGGTCGACCGCTGCAGAGAGCTCTGCTCTCTGTTTGTTTCGGTCGACCGGAGGTTCCAACGGGTCAAAATATGACCGTTGGACGGTCGACCGGCCGGTCGACCGTTAGGCCAGTCAGGCTGACACGTCAGCCTAACGGCTAGTTTTCTATTTGGCCTATATAAACCCCATCTCTTTGGGATTTTGGCCAAGGTTTTTACAAGAGAAAAATACCCTGTTTTCAGAGTTTAAAAACAAGTTTTTTAAAAGAGTTTTTGTGCTAAAAAGATTGATTCTTATTTGTTTTGAGTTTTTGGAAAATCAAAGAAAAATAGATTTTTGGGATTTTGATTTAGTCTTTTATTCCTATCATCTACAAGAGATTTCCCAAGAAGTTTTTCTTTATTGCTTGTTTCCAAAAACACCTAGTTTTTCACACTTGAGCTATCATACTATCCTAATCTATTAGGATCATTTGTTTTGTGGAAAAGAGAAAAGAAAAGAGAGATTGAGTTTGTGGTTTTTGGAACCACTTGTTGTAAACACCCTTATTATTGTTGTATTCCTCTTAGGTAGAGGTGATCGGGTGATTGGTTTGTATCCCTCAAGTGTGAGGTGATTGAGATTGGTTGTGAGCCTCTTCGGTAGAGGTGTTGTTGTTGGTTGTTGTATTGGCTACGGGCCTAACCCCTCGGTTGTGAGGTGGTTGTTTGAGAGAGGAGTTTGGTACTCCTAGTGTTGTAACAAATCCTCTTCGGTAGAGGTTCCCTCGGTGGGAGATAGTGGATTGAAAATCCTACACGGTGGTGTAGGCGGGGATGTAGAGCAAGGTGCTCGAACCTCGAAACATATCGTTGTGTTTGTGTTTGCTCCACTTGTCTCTTTAACTCTCTCTCATTTATTTGTGCAAAGCATCATACTTCATATCATCATATCATATTTGCTTGTGTTGAGCATAATTCATATTGCCATATCATATTGCTTGTGTTGCCTTGCATTATTTCATATTGCTATATCCTTGATTGCTTGGCATGATTGTGTGTGCACATTGCTTGGATTGCTTGTGTGTGTGTGCCTAACTTATACTCATCCAACAAGAGCTTCACATAGCGCCTCAACCCATTTCAAGGGGAATCAAGGGGAGTTAGTCCAGAGCCTCGCAAGGGGAATTCGGCTACACTTGTTGTATTGTATTAGTTTGTGCATAATTTGCATTAGCTTCCGCATTTAGCGCACTTAGTTTTGCATTAAGTTTTTAGATTAGTACTAACACCTATTCACCCCCCCCCTCTAGGTGTTTTTCACGGATATGTTTCGAGGTTCGAGCACACAGCTCTACGTCCCCGCCTTCACACAAAAGGATTTTCAATCCACTTGTCTACACAGGACTCCCACACAGGGAACCTCCACTGAAGATCTGGGGCAAATACAATATGGAGTACACAACTCCTCTCTCAACCAAAACAACCTCTACACTTACAGGCAAGCCATAAAGCCACAACAAATCAACCTCACAAATGAGGAATAGAGCACAAAGCCACCACTCTAAAATTAACCTCTACCCAAGAGGGATACCACAAAGTAGGAGGGTTTACAACTTGGTGATCAAAAGACCACAAACCAATTCTTTTCCACAAAACAAAGATCCTATAGAGAGGATAGAATAATAAGCTCAAGTGTGAAAAACAAAGTATTTTTAAAAAGAAAATCACTTGAGAAACTCTCCAAAAAGATATAGAATTATTAGATCAAAAATAATTCCCAAAAGACTATTTTCTTTGAAATAACAAAACACTTTTAAAACAATGAAGATGAAATCTTTGAATCTCTAAAACTCTTTTTAAAACTTGTAAAAACACTAAAGAAGGGGAGAATTTTTTTGCTCTTAGAAGTCTTAGCCAAAACAGCCCACAAATGGGGTTTTTATAGCCCCTTTGAAAAAACTAGCCGTTGGCTGCAATTATGGTCAGATTTGACCATCCGGTCGACCGCCGGTCGACCGGCCAACGGTCGAATTTAGACCGTTGCCAACCACCGGTCGACCGCCCTTACCCGAGAGTAAGGGGACTTTAGTCAGTCGACCGCCCGGTCGACCGGCCAAACCCAATGGCCTTTATGCACGTCTCGTGCACGTCCGGTCGACCGGCTCCTGGTTCGGTCGACCGGCACGGTCGACCGCCATGGCCTGGCAGAAGCAATAAAGGGACTGAAAAATAAGGTTTTTAATTACAAAATAAATCCCATAAATTCTCTAAAAATTCACAAAAATAAGTTTAGTATAATACATTGATATACAAACTTGTGTGAGAAATTTCAACACAAATTTCAAACTTTTTGAACCATTTTTGTGACTTACAAATTTTGCCGAAAACCAAAAACTGTATTTTTAAAACTTAGATTTTTCAAATGGAAATCCGATTTCTCCAAAACTCATCCAAATATAAAAACATGATATTTAAACAACTTTTAGGCATCTAGTATATGAATATACTCCAATATACATATAAAGATATATATTAATGTTTTTGACTATAAATCCAAAAATATGTTTTGTTAAAACACAAAACTCAAAACACATGAATAGGCGTATCAAAATAAGTTTGTTTAAATAGTTGAAACATGCATGTATATAGAACAAATCTAATTTACATTAAATCATGTAAACTTATTTTGAATCTATCTATTCATGAAAACCAAGATCGGTTAAACTAAAATCGAAAACCAAAACATGAAAACTTAAACAAATGTATGTGTTGTGAACTTGAGCATACCACACTATCTAATCTTTATAAATGGATCTAAAATATAAACTAAACTAAGTACCGAAGTCTTCTTGACGAACTCCGTCTTCAAGCCGACTCGATCCAAACCGTGATCCACCGAGCTTGACTCCAACGAGTGTTATATATGATCTTGATGCTCGGGCTCTTGAATCACAGTGTGAGAAGCTCCAAAACACCTTTATTGAAGCTAATCACCTACTAATATCTTGATTAAGGATCTGAAACTAAACATTACAAGATTATTAGTAAACATAACTTCATGAGTTAATTATCATCAAAACTAGAGTGGAAGGCCTCTGGGCCAACAAGATCTTTTTAGACTAGCTTCTTGGCAGCTTCCAGTTCTTCCAGCTTTTTTTTGGCGACAGCAAGCTTCTGCTGTTGACTTGAATCAAGGATTATGCCTTAGTAATAGATGCCCGAGCAGTGGCAATGACTTGCTCTGCACTCTTGGTGACGACCTCGAATTCCTTCGAATCATCAACCAACCTTTGGTATTCGGTTTGGAAGTTATGGAGATGACGAGCCTCTTCAGCCATCTTCTCCTCCATCTCTTTTTGCTCGTATTCTTGAGCGGCGAGGAGTTTACTCAGTGTCGATCGAGCCTCATCCATCAGGCTAACTTTTTCAGGGTCCTTAGTTTCCTCAGGCATATCTCCAGTTGTTCAACCAGCGTCAGATATACCCTAACTTGCTCAGGGCTTCCAATGTGATGGATGTTTTCAATCTGATTATCAAGAAGCATCCGAGTAAACTCTAAGAAACTCCCCCAGAAAGGACCAACTTAATGCAGGACTTCATGGAGGCGAAAATTGTTTCACAATATGATGCGCTAATTCTTTCATGATGTCGGTAGCTAGAGATACCCAGCCAGAGCACTCTCGGATCCCTTTTCTATGATAGTACGGGTAGTATCCACAGAGATGGAAGCCAACTCAACTTGTTCAGAGAAAAAGCCAACAATAGGCTCTTTCGACGCTGAGGCGTGGCCAACACCTCCGGAACTGTTATTATGGTAGCCTCCATAGCAATAGGGTAGCAACAAACTCCACAGCACTGGGTTCACCGGCCGAAGTCTGAACTGTGATGTCCTCTGCCTTGATGCTCGCCACGGGGTAATCTACTTGAGCTACCCCGGTACTCTCTGCAGCCATAACATCAATGTTAATAATAACGAAAAAAAGAGTATATGGCACATCTTTATTCTCTTATCAAGTTGAGAATTTGAAGACGGCAAGTCTTTGGATAAGCCACTTGGGGATGAGAGTTCCCCGATCTCGATGATTACACCCTCAATGTTAATTTATATATATATATATATATATATATAATATATATTATATATATATATATATATATATATATATATATATATATATATATATATATAGACTTGTGTCCTTTCAAAAGGATTCGAGCTCAAATCCTTCCCACTCAAATTTAACACTCCGACATTCGAATAGAAGATCCACTCCATTGAAATTGATCTATATTAATTCGAATATCTATAAACCAAAAATCAAGTGTTTGAATACTTTTTGCCCATCCATCAAGCGGCGCAAAAAAGACGGCCAGAAATAGAGAGCTGGTTAGATCTATGTTTTTATACATATAAATTCTCGATCTGGTCATTTCATTTTGATCTAAACATTTAAAAAACCTTATAAACCATTTTTTGTTAAGTTTCAAATGTTCTACACCGTTAAACTAACCAGCTCACTGTTTAGGCCGTCTGTTTTTCTCCTACTTGATGCATGGGTTCAAAACACTTAATTTTTGATTTATAGATACTTGAAATAATATAGATCAAGTTTAACAGAGTGGATCATGTATTCAAATGTCGGATGTTGGTATTTGAGTGGGAAGGATTCGTCCTCAAATCCTTTTGTAAGGACACAAGTCTATCTCTCTCTCTCTCACTATATATATATATATATATATATATATATATATATATATATATATATATATATATATATATATATATATATATATATATATATATATATATATATATAGTTATATATATATATATATAGACTTGTATCCTTTCAATATATATATATATATATATATATATATATATATATATATATATATATATATAGACTTGTATCCTTTCAAAAGGATTTGATCCCGGATCCTTCCCACTCAAAATCAACCCTCCAACATTCGAATACAAGATCCACTCCGTTGAAGTTGATCTATACTATTTCAAGTATCTATAAACCAAAAATCAAGTGTTTTAAATACTTTTTGCCCATCCATCAAGCGACGCAAAATGGACGGCCGAAAGTAGTGAGTTGGTTAGATCTATGTCTTTAGACATACAAATTCTCGATCCGGCCATTTCATTATGATCTAAACATTTAAAAACCCCTATAAACTAATTTTTGTTAGATTTCAAATGTTCTACACCGTTAAACTAACCAACTCACTATTTAGGCCGTCTGTTTTTCCCCTACTTGATGGATGGGAAAAAAGTATTTAAAACACTTGATTTTTGGTTTATAGATACTTGAAATAGTATAGATCAACTTCAACGGAGTGGATCTTGTATTCGAATGTTGGAGGGTTGAATTTGAGTGGGAAGGATCTGGGATCAAATCCTTTTGAAAGGATACGAGTCTATCTCTCTCTCTCTCTCTCTCTCTCTATATATATATATATATATATATATATATATATATATATATATATATATATATATATATGTCACGCCCTGCTTCCCAAAATACATGGAAATAGAGTCGCGACGACGACGACGTAATACTCAAGGAAAATATCCCACGTATACATGCTAAGCCTAAAGTAAACTGAACAAGGTATAAAAATCTACTATGATAAATCAATATCACTGCAATACTACGTATGGATGTCCATACATGATATCAAATAAATACAGAAAGGAATAACAACTGATAGCAATGTATGGAGAATCAAAAAAACTACAGAATCAACAGAAATGAAAAGGAAGACAATAATACCAAAATAGGTAGAGAGAAACTCCAGCTCCTCGCAACATGTCTAGACTCATTGAATACCTGGTCCATAAAAGAAAAACATCCAATATCTGAACGTGGAAATCCAGAGTCGTCAGAAAGCACCCAGCAAGTGTGTAAAATAAAAGGAAAAATGCACATACATATAATATGTGAGCATATGAAATGAAGTTACAAACTGGAATAAGACTATAGTAATATGCAAACATAAATAGACAGTAAATAAGGTAGTCAGTGATAGAATCAGATGTCAGATGTCTATCACAATCTATATATCATGTGAGTAGAGTCAGTTAATACTAGAGTCAAATGTCCAACCAGGTCGATGTATCATCGGGTGTCCAATATACATACATGTATCAGGCAAAGACAATCAGTTACAGTATATTATTATTTATTATGTCAGTGAACACCAATTGTTACCTGTAATAGACACATCACATACTACGCCCTTCTACACGTGTCAATCAGGTTCCTAAGTTATTAAAACTGATCAGTTGAGACATTGTTCATGCTTTAGGTGGGTCCCATACATACCCGAGACTATGGACTTAGTTTCCTTGCGCTGAACTAGGCTGTACTGCTAGGTACTCAGTAATAGTAACAGTGATCTCACTGTGAAAATAGTGAAACAGTAAACAATATAGATGGGATGTCAGTCATCCCCCGGGAACTCTGCAGTGGAACCCTCGATCTGCTGCGCAACCTGTATCTTAGATCCACCCAAAACACAGACGATATCTCCTCCATTATTTTTTTCAATCCCAGTATAAGTTGTCCATTTACATTATTATTTAATTTAGTTAAACATTACTAGAATACTGGGACGATGCGGTAACAATAACAGTAACAGTAATCATATACACGGTGAACAGTGATAAGAATGGTGAATAGTAACAGTAACCGTGTATACTATGAATAGAGCTGTACAAAGTGTTATGGTCTAACGATACTTTCTCAGGAACTTTCAGTAACATGAATATAACAACAAGCTCGGATACTGCTCAATTGATAGTCTCGTCTAGAACTGATCAATATCTCTTCCATGTGTATTAAGATACAATAGTAACTGATCCATCAACTTATAGTCTCAATACAATCATTATGAACATCAAGTATCACTCCATGAAAAAGTATATGATACAGTAAACTACCATCTTAATGAATCAATAATCAGTTCTCTTGTTCATGTTAATCTACTCTAGTTCTTTAACTTATTAGTATATCAATCATCTAGTCACCAATATATCAGAGTCTCACATAAACGTTAGTTACATCTAATCATATACTCACTATCCAATAACAGTAAGATCATCAATAAAAATCATCACATACTCTCACTTTTATGAAGATAAACCTTAATATCCATATATTGAGAAAACAATTCAACTATATATAAGTCTAAACCACTAGTTCTGAGCAATCCAGTCAAACATATATTTATCAACCCAAAGTCAACTCCACTCAATCAAGTCAACAGATAATTCCAAGTCCAAGATCCTGTTCTTTTGATAAAGAATCTCCAAATTAATCAATTATCAATATCCAACTAATCTCTCACCAGTTTTACCATCAACCAAGATTAATTAGTTCTACTGATAATGTCCCTCAGATATCCACTTATATACTACCATCATGAACCAGTCAAATCTAAGATCCAAATCTGATTATAGTCTAAGTTACATCACCAACAGTTCAATCCCAAAATGATAACGAATCCACTTGGAATGATAAAGTAATAATGTCTCAGAATCAAAAACACCGAATCTATATACATTGACACTAGAGATATATTTGATCTATCATCATTAAAATACTTTACTCTCCTATAATATAATAATCCATAACTACTACTATTCTACAGTATATCCGTAAAATCTACCATACCAACTACTCTGATCCAATCCACAATTGAAGTCGTATACTACTCCAATATAGTCTCTCAACTAATTCAAGTATCAACATGCCCAATAAATTCAAAAAGTATCAAAATACATAAAGGGAGACTTCCAATCCCAATGGTTAATGCTGATCTCATAATCAGTGACGATGTATATATAGTCCTAGTAACAACTACTGAACACTAACTCCTAATATCAAATCGCCAATCTACCGAATACATTTCAGTCTCAAAATCTCATTATACAAGTACGGATATCAATGAAGTAAGCATGGTCATGAACAGTCAGATATCAATGAAGTGAGCATCGTCATGAACAGAATAATGCAGAATAATACATATATTCGCATGAAACAAAAAATAAAACACTGCAATTGAAATTGAAATTGACTAATAAACAAACACTCACATGAAATGACGCAGTTTTCAAGCCGAATTGCCGTCTGGTCTTCACTATACGAACTGATATGGATCTCCAGATCATCTCATTAATCGATTTTCGAATCGCTAGTGTATTGGGTCCATAATGAACACAGATCCGAATCTCCCATTACTGAGTTTGGGTCGCACGAACAAGTCTGGGTGCCGCAACTAAAACACACACTCACCCAATCAGACACTAATATACATGCATACATATATTACTCTCTCACGCATACACACACACATATAACATATAACATACATATATTGTATAAGCACATGCATACAACACACATAATTATATATAGATACACATATATATACAGATTCTATTTAAATGCGCGCGCGCGCACACACACATCACGCACGCACGCACCCATGCATGCAAACAAATTTACAAATACAATCACAGCAAATAACATGCACATAATATATGAAAATACACAAGTAACCATTTTAATATACACTAACACCCACTTATTAAACACTTAATATAAAATGAAAAGAGACGAAAATAGAGAACTTACCCACATAGAGAAGCTCAGCCATGGGGGAAGTTCACGGCGATCTCTGACGACGGATACGATGATGGCGGAAGCCGCAGAGAGTGTCTACGGCTCGAGAATCTCGCCAGGAAGGATATGGATCTCCTCGCACTCGCCTGCGGAGCATGGGCAAGTTTCCGCGCACACCATTAATATTAACAATACACACATAATAATACTACACATAAATAATTACATACACACTAAAATCTGACACACATGTAAATAATTAAATACTTACTCACACACAAAACATTACACACACGCACACAAAGTTCACACACACACAGAACACAAATGCACGCACACATAGTTCACAGTAACACACACCCGCACATGTACACCTACACAGAGAAGGGAAAAAATCACACTCATACACATAATGCACAATAACTAAACACACATACTTATAATTTAAACCAAACACACATGAAAATACAGGGGAAAAGAGAGGCTCACAGCAAGGGTGCTCACGGCCTCGCCGAAGGGGATGGCGGTGGCTGACAGAGAAGACGGACAATAACAGAGGCTCGATGGATGCCGCGGCGGGTCTCTGGCAAGAAGAAAAACTCGGTGGTGGCATGGAGGAGTAGCAGGCTGTTGGGGGATCGTGGTGGATCTCTGGTGGAGGTCGCAGAGAGTACGGAGATGCTCGGAGGTCAAGGCAGATGCCGCGGAGCTCGCCAGAGAGGGAGGATGAGCTCCGAGGGTTGGCTCGACCAATGGTAGAGGTGCCATGGAGAGGTCAGGTGTGCAGTCTCCGGCCATGATGAAGATGAGGATGGGGTGCAGATCTGGATGTTGGGGAGCTCGGGAGAGTGAAAACCAAGGGTTGTGCGGTGGTGCGCTGGGTGGGCTGCTCGGCAAGGATCCTCAAGAGGGCAAGGCAAGGAGATGGGTGATAGGGAGGATGGCAGTGGAGGGAGGTGATACTTGGGCAGCTGTGTTGGAAGGGGAGGGAGATTAGGATATGATTTGATGCATTAGTTAGGATATAGGATTCGTTTGTTATGATAGGATTTGAATAATTTGGTTTAATGGCTAATGGGTTGGGCCTGTATGGACTAAAGAAAATGAGAGGAAAAAAAATAAGAAAAGAGAAGATATGGGCTTGGGTTTGGATTTATGATTTGGGCTATATGAAAAATAGAGAAAATGAGGAAGAGAAAAGGAAGGGAAAATAGAGATGTATGGACTTGGGCTTGGGTTCTTAGGCTAAGGTAAAAAATTAGCTCTAATAGTAATGATGCTAATCACATATTAATAACATTAATAATGAAATAATAGTAATAATAATAATAATAATAATTAATAACACTAATATTTAACAATAATCATAATATTAATAGCAACAACATTATTAAAAATATTCACATTAATAATATTAAAATAAATATTAATCATAGTGAGATAATAATAATAGAAATAACTACTACTGCTAATCATAACTAATAGAAATAATAATAATTAGTAGTAGTAGAAATTTTTTAATGAATAATAACAGTAAATATAAAACCAAATAATTATTTAATAGTCCAAAAATAATTTGTGTACTTATTAGTAAAAAAATATCATAGATCAAGTAATTAAAAATAGAAGTATAGAAAAATTAATAAATTACGTAGGGAAAAAAATGTTGTATTTCAAACTAGGGACTATACGTAACTAAGCTTAGTTACACATAGGTGTATTGTAGTCTTCCCCTATATATATATATATATATATATATATATATATATATATATATATATATGATTATGATGATTTTTGAATTTTTGGAATGCGATTTTGGTGCCACAATATACTAAAAATGGAACGTATGTTATATCTTTTGTGTTCATTGTGAAATGTATTTTGAGTAGATTGAATTATTGCCTTGAAAATTATATGATGTTGGAGAAAATTGATCTACTAAATCCATACGTATGATGGGATCATTTCGGGGATGGTCATCTTACAAACAACACTAAAGCCGGTTCGAAAGCCCAAAGGATGCCCCGAGATTGGAACCTAGCAGGCTTGGGAATTTACATGTGCCGAGTATACACTAAAGCCCATTAAGGGCCCATTTGTGCAACATGCCCATTTGTGCTCATTCTTTTCTTTTCTTATTTAATCTTATATTTTGTTTTATTTACTGTATTTGCTAGAAACAAGCTTAGATTTAGTAGTCAATTTCATAGTTAATGAAGCAAGTAAAGGTTTTTCATTGATCATGAAATGCATAGTTTCGTAAGTATATCATGAGTTGCCTATGAAGTGTCTGCTTGAAGTCCTCAAAGAGAAGTCATAACTAAGAATCATTCTTCTCCCTTAATGTTTATTAAGAGAAACATTTAGCATCTCTCATCTTTTTTTTCTTTTTTTACCTTTTTTCTATTTCTTTAGTTAACACTTCTTCCGTTTTGATTTAGGTTTGTCCCTCCGATTCCTGAACTGTTTGACTCGAGTTTAATAATATTGTACTTTTACTTTTTGATTCTCTATCTCCTTGCCTTCAAATATGCACAACTATATTCTAGTGTGCAGATATGAATTCCAATGGAAACTAAAGTGCTACAAGAGCAGTTCTTTGAGTGCATATGAACACCAAACACAGAAAAATACGTCGTCTTAGATTGCAATGGACAAGGCCATTCATTCCTTGACCTACGTCCATGTCAAGTGCTCACATTTGTTCTATTGTTTTGTCAAGTTCATTTGTGACTACATAATGAATGGGCTAGGTATCACTACACTGTATGACTTTTCACACATTTACATTTTTGAGGGATACAAAAGCCGACATTTACTCATTAAACATACATATCAAGAAGCACACTGAATATTGTTTATGGAAAGAGCAGCAATGAACCTGGAGCTTTTATTGAAAAAAGTTAATAGAGTATATATAGAGAGAGGAGAGGGTGGGATGAGCGTAGATCACAGCACACTGAATATTATATAAATAAAGCGTAAATCAATAGCTTATTACTGCAGCACACTACATTATAGACCGAACATAATTAGTAGCTCTCTCTCTCTCTCTCTCTCTCTCTCTCTCTCTCTCTCTCTAAGCTTTTAGAATCTAAGTGACCATTAGCTCCTATTGCATGAAGAATGCACCTAGTGCACAACCAACATGCTGGGCTCTTGCACACCATGCATGCATGTATTACACTTGGTTCATAACCACATCATCTCCGGTCCTCTCGTTGCCACCAGCTTCGACATTTCCCTTGCATACGCTTTCCTCATCGGCCTTCTCCTCTATCTTGCTCACATCTACGCCAATTGGGCTGAGCTTCGTGATATCCTCAAGTGCTTGCTCATCAGGATGCTTGGCACCTTGCTTCCCCTTTTTGAAATCCTTGTAGACAATGTAAAGCACCATTTGGATGACTCCAAATGTGAACCCTAGTATGTTTGGAGTCTATATTCACAAAACATAAAAGAAAACACATAAGAAATTGAAAATAAGATAAAAAGAGAGAGATGAAGTTAAATAATGGTTAGGAATTACCGCAACATATATGTCCTTAGTGAGAAGACCGTAGAAGAACCAAGCGATGGCACTCAAGGTGAGGAAGAATGAGAGGAAGAAGGGCATAAACTCCACGCTCTTTGTGCGTATCACAAGCCTCTGTAGATCCAAGTTAATTAGTTACAGTGGACTAAATTTGCAGCAAACTATGAACAGTTATAGCATGCAATAGGCAAAAGATAGATTACATGATGGGGTAAAATTAAACCCTAGGGCCAGGACCACAATATGTCAAAAAGCAAACATGGATTAAAACTAAGCCTTAGTGGAATGAGACAGAATCAATTCCATCTCTTTATCCATATATGTAAACAAGTCTTTATCGATTTGAAGTTAACTATCCTATGTTTCTTTTCAGCTATATATCATATGACATAATTTGTATACGAACATATACAATTACAGACAAAAGATAAATTGCATGATGGACATTGGACAAACAAATATCCCCCAAAAGGGCAAAAGTTCTTAAATACATAAAATGATACTGTGGAATAATATTAAGAAAAAGATTAAGGACATGCAGTTTTCCTTCTAACAGATTTTGCATGAGAAAGGAAATGCAGCAGTAGTGAGATGAGTGTATTTCTTACGATAATGCTCAAGGGAGCTGCGAAGACGCTGACTGAGAAGGTCATGTTGAACCAGCCGACAACTTTGACGCGGTCAGCACCCTTGAAGCATACTAGACTAATCAAGACGATCATCGAGAATAACACTACATTCAATAGTACCATCCATTGATTGTGTTAATCTGCATAGCCAAATTAAGCATGGTTAGACAAACCCTATGAACAAATGATCTACTAGACTAATATTACATTGTCATATGAAAAGTTAAATGAGGAAAATTTTACTTTAGCCTTCTTCGTTGCATATATGAGATAAATGGTTAGGTACGTTATCTCAATGATGCACCCAATTGCGTTGATAGTAATAAGAAAGTAAGTGTTGGTCTTTATCACTGCATAGTAGATCAATTGCATGGCACTAAACAATGCCACCACGTAAGGAAACGATTGAAATCCTTCGGTTGATTTCTTCCTTAAAATCCTGCGGAATGTTGGCCTGGAACCACATAGATGAAGAGCCCATCACCATGAGATTTTCAGATAGAAATTAATGTTAAAAAGAAATGAAAGTAGGAGTTCTTACACTGGGGAAAGGTAGACCATGAAGGAGAGGATGTTGCCTTTAAATCAATAACAAAGAGAAAATGTCAGTAACCAGAAAAGAAAAGCTCGTGTCATTGAGATAAGCGTATAGGGAATATTATCTTACATTATAAAGATCAATTTAAAGAGAGAAATTGTAAGAAGCATGAGAATCATATTGAGCCGTTTTGGAATAAATAATTCATATCTATGGAGATCATCATAACATAAAACAAGTATCAAGAAGAAGAAGAAGAAGAATAGGATGAGAGTATGAAATAGAAGTTGAGATGAATGAGAAGGAAAAATGTAGTTGAACTAATTAAGAGAAACAAGATATCAAATGCCAAGTTACTAGTTCTCATCACCTAGGAGGCCGAAGGCGAAGGCCCAGGGGTGGTCGAATGACAAAAATGCCATCTCTCCTCAAAGCAACAAGAGCTGCTTCACCAAATAGAGAGAGAGAGAGAGAGAGAGAGAGAGAGAGAGAGAGGGGGGGAACAAGCTTCAAAGAGAGGCTCTTCTCCTTGCACTCTTTGGCTAGTTTTTGTGGATCCATAAGTTGATGAGGGACCATCTTATATAGGGAGGTGTGGGGCATGAGTTCTGTTTGTCACTTTCCAGGTACAATGATATTATTACTGACCAATGTCTAATTTGAGAGAGATATAAATGGAAACAACTTTTAGCTAACCTTGTGTGGAAACCCAAACTGTTTATGGATTAACAAAGTTCTTGACCAAGCTTACGGCTTAATTACGTGACTTAGTGATGGGGGCATCACACTGGTTCCTCTATGTACATATCAGCGCCGTCGTCGTCGTATCACATTAGCACCACTTTGGGCCTGAGTTTGAGCCCTAATTATTCATGAGTCAGTTGTTATTATTGAAGAATTGTATAGTCCATATTTTATTATGTTCGTTGTTTTTCGTTTGAGTCCAATCGGACTTCTTTTGAGTCAGTTTGAGGTGTGCTGATTAGGTCTAGTTTATCGAGTCTTCTTTTATTTCGTATTCTTTTATTGAATCCAGTATTTAGTACCACATTAGTTATGTGGTGAAACTCTTCTTTGTAAAGGTTTATTTAAGAGACTCAGTTTGATAAATAAAGATATTGAATATTTGGATACAAAGCTTTGCTATTATTTTTTGATTCAGTCTATTTTTGATTGATTCAACTGGTGGTGAAGCCTAAATCTAGGTTGCGACCTGTGATCATATCCAAAACCCTAAATATCCTAATATGGTATTTGATTCCACATCATTTTTGGAAAATCGGGTTGGATGTTGGCTAAACCTGATTTTCCAAAACCCAAGTTCAATTGGGTTTAAACTTGATATCGGGTCGGGTAGGATGTATGCTGAAGAAAGAAGAGTTCCAGTGGCCTGCTACCGCTGCCAAGGCATTCAAGAAAATCAAATAACGAATGATCGAAACGCCTGTAATGAGACTTCTCGATTTCTTCAAGGCGTTCAAAGTTATATGTGACGCCTCAGGCATTGGCATAGGTGGAGTACTCAGTCAAGAAAAGCACGCAATTGCCTTATTCAGTGAAAAATTGTGCGGAGCTAAACTGAATACTCTACATACGATAAAGAATTCTATGCGATTGTGCAATCATTACGTCATTGGCGACATTACCTTTTACCGCAGGAATTTGTTCTTTACTCGGACCACGAAGCCTTACGTTACCTTAACATTCAGAAGAAGCTCAGTGCTAGACACGGTAGATGGATTGAGTTTATGCAAGACTACACTTATATCTTGAAGCACACATTTGGAGTTGAGAATAAGGTAGCGGATACGCTCAGTTGACGCACCTGTGTGCTTAAACAACTGAACACTGAGGTAGTAGGTTTTGAGTGAATCAAGGAAGAGTGTGTATCATGTCCTGATTTTGGAGAGATTTTTGGTACTTTGGAGAAAGGGGTGACACAGGAGATATATAGTTTCCTACTCCAAGATGACTATCTATTCCGATTTCGCACGTTATGCATTCCCTGACCTCACTACAAGACTATCTTGTTTGGGAACTGCATGCTGGGGGCCTTACTGGTCACTTCAGATGAGAAAAGACTATAAATGCGGTAGAAAGTTTGTTTTACTGGCCAAGCTTAAAACGAGATATTATGAGGTTAATAGGGCAATGTCGCACCTGCTAATTGACCAAGCAGCGAAAATATAATACTGGCCTCTATATGCCTCTCTCGTGCCGGACCGCCTCTGGCAACACATGAGAATGTATTTCGTGCTTGGATTTTCAAAGACTATCAGGAAGCACGATTTTATATTTGTGGTTGTGGACCGTTTTTCAAAAATGGCCCACTTCTTACCATACTGTAAGACTTCTGGTGCTTCCAAATTGCTCATATATATTTTGACAGAGTAGTTAAGTTGCATGGTTTACCCAAAACCATTGCGTCGGATAGAAATGTCAAGTTCCTGAGTTACTTTTGGAAAACTCTTTGACACAAGGTGGGGACTAAGCTTAAATTTTTTTATGCTTTTTATTCCCAAACAGACGGTCAAACCGAGATAGTTAACATGAGCCTAGGAAATCTTTTATGGTGCCTAGTAGGTGAACATTACGGAATTGGGATCTCACCTTATCCACTGTCGAATTTGCATATAATAGTTCATGTAATAGGTCAATAGGCTTGAGTCTATTTAAGGTAGTACACGGTTACAAACCTAGGAAGTTTATAGATCTTATTCCTATGACACAACATCCTAAAGTGTCTGAGTCAGCATCTGCATTTGCATCGCATATATATGATTTGCATAAAGAAATCAGCAAGAAAATTTAGGAAAGTAATACTTAATATAAATCCTATGCTGACTTGCACCGTACGCACCTCAAATTTAATGAGGGTGATTATGTAATAATTCAGATTCATCCGGAGTAGTTCTCACTTGGAGCTGTTAAGAAATTAACTGCTCGTAGTGCTGACCCGTTAAAAATCTTTAAGAAAATTAATTTAAATGTCTATGTAATTGATTTACCTCTGGATTTCAAGATTAGTTTGACATTTAATATATCAGACTTGGCAGCTTATAAAGGTCTTCCTTTTAACCCTGATAATCCACTTGTGGATCTTGATGAGCCTACCCCTGAGCCTTTATTTGAGGGACCTCACTTTTCCTCACTACCAACAACAATTTACCCATTTACAGCAGAAAAAAATGATAGCATAAAAGATGATCAGATCATCTCTACTAGGGATGGTGGTTGCAGACGGTATCTAATACATTGGAAAGGTCGTTCAGAATCTGATAATACATGGATTACCCGAGAAGACCTACAGAGATTAGACGCGGATTTGTTGGAGTTTTATGAGAGTTATTTGGAGCCATACTCGATAAGGTCAAGTTCTATTCACCCGGGAGTACTGATGAGAGCATCACCCCGGGACTTCGTTTGAGTCAGTTTGAGGAGTCCTGATTAGGTCTAATTTATCGAGTCTTCTTTTATTTTGTATTTCTTTATTGAGTCCAGTGTTTAGTACCACATCGGTTATGTGGTGAAAGTCTTCTTTGTAAGGATCTATTTAAGACACTCAGTTTGATGAATAAAGATATTGAATATTTTGATCTAAAGCTTTGCTTTTTTTTTTTGATTCAGTCTATTTTTGATTGATTCAACTGGTGGTAAAGCCTAAATTTAAGTTGCGCTCTGTGATCATATTCAAAACCCTAAATCCTCTGATTTGGTATTTGATTCCACAACACTTAGCAAGAAATTAGACAAGTATCAAAGCAAACTCATGATGCTACACACATAGAACAGACAATACACTAGACTGGCTAGCTAGATACCGATACGTGCCTCACAATGATTAAACCCCAAATTAACTTAATTAGTCCCTGTACTTTTTGATCTTCGCATTATTCTTGTGTGTATGGATCATTGGTCTTTTTGATCCACTCCAGTGAATAGAGTAGAGAAAACTAGTGTTGGGATGATTCTCTTAGCTACAAATGTATATTTTGCGATACCATATGGGAACTTTCAACGTGCCAGCTCGTACTCTTCCCAAAACTCAATGAGCCCTTTTTCTTCTTCTGAGGCGTGGCGAGGGCCAATGCTTTAAAGGGAGAGGCACTTAAGTATGCAAAAGGGGAAATAAGTTCAGTCGAGAATCATCCCAACACTAGTTTTCTCTACTCTATTCACTGGAGTGGATCATTAGCCTAGTTTAGGCTTGTGTATGTTATCCTCTGTTGCTCTCTGGCCACCTGTGAGAACACCAATACTTCTTGAAAAAGCTCACAGCACTAGATAAACAATCATCTGTTCATGCCCTCACACAAATTCATTTGTTCCAATGGTGAAGACCCAGATAGCAGATTTAGCTAACCTCACATCTGAATCTCATCTCATCTCACTACCAGTAGCTTGCTCTCCTTTTCCATTCTTTATTTGTCTTCTCTTTGCTTATTAGCCGTTCATGATACGAGGATCACATTGTTTGCATTCCACTCATTTATTATCTCACTATTCAAATCCTATGTGCATCTCTACCTGCATCCAAATTTTAACTTATGAGATCTTTGTTGGAGTGGTGGACTGGCAAGAGAAGAGGCGATGGATTTTTGCTAACCCCAAACCCTCTTGAGTACTGGGTTGCTACCATTTTAGTACCTCTAAAATAATTTCACTCAAGCTAATACTTTGCACAAAGTGAGAAGCTCTGCAATGTTTTGATTTGCTTTCTTTGTTTTTCTTCTTTCCTTATTCTTTACAACACAACCAGATGACCCCTTATATAGGATTGTATACAATAAAGTCAAGTACAATAAATACATGTGTTAATAACCTCACAAAAACTCTCTTAGTAAATATACTATAGGTTTTGCTAAACTTTATTGGTAGAGTCAATAAGCTTCAGGTTTGGTTTTGTATTAACTCCGTAACTCCAACAAATCACCCCCTCAAATCTAAAGCGTAGTCATGTCGAGCTTGTCTCTTAATATTCTGAATTCATTTGTTTTAGAGGTTTGGTGAATATGTCTTCGACTTGTTCTAGAGTATGACAACTCCAGCACTATGGTTTTCTGCTTTACATGGTCTCTAAGAAAATGAAACTGTGTATCTATGTGTTTGCTCCTCCCATGATGTACTAGGTCCTTTGCAATCTGTATAGCTGATTTGTTGTCAACAAATATCATTGTTTGTTTTTCTTATGGATGATTCAGCTCCTTTAAAATATTTCTCAACCAAATTGCTTCACAGACTGTAGATGCAGCCGCCACATATTCTGCTTCACATAAAGACAAGGGCACAACTCCTTGCTTCTTTGAGGTCCATGAAAACGTCGTTGACTCAAGATAGAAGACATAGCTAGTGGTATTTTTTCTCTCATCTTGATCACCTCCACAATTACTATCTGAATAGCCTACTAACTCTAAAGTTTTACCATAAGCATAACATAGACCAAGATTGAGTGTGCCTTTGATATACATTAAAATCCTTTTCGCAGCTAGCCAATGAGACTCCTTCGGTGTCTCCATATAACGACTCACAAGTCCGACTCCATAAACGATATCAGGCCTTGTGATCGTCAAGTACCTCAGGCTACCAACAAGACTTTTGAAGAGAGTCGAGTCTACAAAATCTCCATTTGCTTCTCTTGATAGCTTCATTCCTGTAGCTATTGGGGTGTTCACCGGGTTGCTGTTACTCATCTTGAATTTCTCCAAGATCTCCTTCATGTACTTCTTTTGAGATATAAATATCCCATCTTGTTGCTGCTTCACTTTGATGCCAAGAAAATAGGACATCAATCCATTGTCTGTCATCTCAAATTCATTGAACATCGCCGCCTTGAATTCAGCAAGTATTTCGGCGCTACATCCTGTGTACAACATATCATCAACATAAAGACAAATTATTAGAAATTCTCCTTGATGGCTCCTCTTCATGTAGATGGCATGCTCATAGAGACATTTGGTGAAGCTATTTTGATGAAGATAACCATCAATTCGGGCATTCCACGCCCGTGGTGCCTGCTTTTAGCCGTACAAGGCTTTCTTCAGGCGATAAACCTTGTCTTCTTGTCCTTTTATAAGAAAATCTTCTGGTTGATGTACATACTCCTCTTCTTCAAGAATACCATTGAGAAAAACTGACTTGACATCTAGATGATATATCTTCCACCTGTGATGAGCTGCAAGTGAAATTAATAGTCTCACCGTCTCCAATCGAGCAACTGGTGCAAAGACTTCTTCATAGTCGATGCCGTACTTTTATTTGTAACCTTTCGCGACAAGTCTCGCCTGAAAAAACACCTAGAGGGGGGGGGTGAATAGGTGTAAGTGCTAATCTAAGACACTAAATGCAAACTAAGTGCGCTAAATGCGGAAGCTAATGCAAATTATGCACAAACTAATACAATACAACAAGTGTAGCCGAATTCCCCTTGCGAGGCTCTGGACTAACTCCCCTTGATTCCCCTTGAAATGGGTTGAGGTGCTATGTGAAGCTCTTGTTGGATGAGTATAAGTTAGGCACACACACACAAGCAATCCAAGCAATATAAAATACACACAATCAAGCCAAGCATATAAGAATGAATAGCAATATGAATAAATGCAAGGCAATATGAAATATGCACAACACAAGCAAATATGATATGATATGAATATGATGCTTTGCACAAATATAAGAGAGAGAGTTAGAGAGACAATGGATCAAAACGCAAACACCAAGATTTGTTTCGAGGTTCGAGCACCTTGCTCTACATCCCCGCCTACACCACCGTGTAGGATTTCCACTATCTCAACTCCCACTGAGGGAACCTCTACCGAAGAGGATTTCTACAACTCAAGGAGTACCGAACTCCTCTCTCAATACAAACCACAACACCTCACACTAGAGGTGTCAACCAACAACCACACCTCTACCTAAGAGGCTTACAAACACAATCCCAATCACCTCACACTTGAGGGATCCAAACCAATACCACTCCGATCACCTCTACCGAAGAGGGATTCACAAATAAAAGGAGGGTTACAACACAAGAGGTTTACAACAACAACCTCAAACACTTCTCTTTCTTCTTTTTCCACAAAAACAAGATCCTAATAGTTTAGGATAGATGATATAGCTCAAGTGTGGAATCAAAGTGTTTTTGGAAACAAGCAACAAAGAAGAACTACTTGGGAAATCTCTTGTATATGATAGTAAATGAAATACCAAATCAAAATCCCAAAACCTAGTTTTCTTTGATTTTCTAAAAACCCAAAACAAATAAAGATGAGAAGTTTTAAAGCCCACAAACTCTTTTTAAAACTCTTTTAAACACCTCAGAAAACCAGTATTTTTTCTCTTAAAAAACTTGGCCAAAATCCCCAAAGAGATGGGGTTTATATAGCCCCTATACAAAACTAGCCGTTAGGCTGATGTGGCAGTTCTGACAGCCACCGGTCGACCGGTCTGGTCGACCGCCAACGGTCAAAAATGTGACCGTTGGGCACTAGCGGTCGACCGGCCAGGTCGACCGAAAAATCCCGAGAGCAGAGCTCTCACCTCGGTCGACCGACCCGGGCGACCGGTTCTGTGCTTAACAGACGTGCACATCTGTGCACATCGGTCGACCGGATCGGTCGACCGGCCCTTTGGTGCGGTCGACCGGCACGGTCGACCGACCAGCCTGTCAGCCCAAAAACCAGGTCAGAAATTTTGGGAAAAATATTTTACAAAAATCTTTTATCATTTCTGAAAATTCCATAAAACTTGTTTTATCATTTTATGTTAAAACATAAACATGTGATAAAAATTTCAAGACAATATATCAACATATCAATTCATTTTTGTGTCTTGCAAATTTTATCAAAAACAAAAACCGGTATTTTTATCAAACTTGATTTTTCCAAAACATGAATAGGGATATCAAAATAAGTTTGTTTAGCAAGTTAAACCATGTATGTATAACTAGAATACATCTACTATACATATAAAACATGTAAACTTATTTTGATCAACTATTCATAAAAACCAAATATCAAATCATAAAACGTGTGTTTTGTGTTCACTTGAGCATATCAACTAAACTAAGCTTTACAAATGGATCTAAAAACTCTATCTAAACTAGATACCTAAGTCTTCTTGACGATCTTCATCTTCAAGTAGACTTGCTCCAAAACTCCGTGATTCTCCAAGTGCAAAGGTATGATCTTTAAGCTTTGGCACCGGAATCAACAAGAAAAGCTTCTAAACACCTTGTTGAAGCTAATCACCAACTAATATCCTGTTAATGATCTGAAACTTAGAAACACAAGAATATTAGTAAACATAACTACATGAGTTGATCATCATCAAAACTAGAGTGGAAGGCCATTGGGCCAACAATCTCCCCCTTTTTGATGATGACAAAACTCATGGAGTTATATATGCATGGATTAAAGATAAGCTTCAAGGAAGCTCCCCCTTAGCTCATGCATAGGGATAAACAATAAATATATGCAATGAATATTAAACATGAAACATGCATATGCATAAACAATAAATGGTTCTAGATATCAATGGAATATTCAAAACAAAATAAGCTCTAGATACCAATTACAAAACAAACTCTATAAATCAATTAAACTTAATATTCTTGAGATTAAAACATAATATATGCATAAACATAAGCATGCATATAAAACACAAATACTTCTCCCCCTTTTTGTCAATCATCAACAAAGGGGTAAACAATCAAAACCATAGATAAAATGAGGGGTAAAAATCTTTCTCCCCTTTTTGTCAATCAAAACAATACAAACAATGTTCTCCCCTTTTTGTCTAAAAAAAAAAAAAAAAAAAAATCAATAAGGGGTGACTACAAACATGATATCAATTAGAAAATATGTCAATGAAGCATCTTGATACCAATAAACAAGGATCAATATATGTTATATGCTATATACATTCATGAAGAGGAAGACGCTAAGTTAGCTTCCCTACACATATGCATTACATGAAGAAAGGATGACAAGCCCCAATTCACATAACACATATTATGTAATGCATAAGAGGAGATGTGAAGCTCCCCCTACACACGTATATCATATAAAGAAGAGTTGTCAAGCTCCTCAATTTATAATACACTCAACATGAATCTATATGTAAGAGAGATGTTCAGCTCTCCTTGCATATAGGAAATACAAATCAAAACTTTGAGTATTTTCTTTAAATAACATTTTGAGATACCAATTGTAATTAAACATAGCAAATTACCAATTGTAAAACAACATAACAAATTTTGAATGTCTAAACACAAATTTTGATACCAATTGTAAGAATATATTTCATTTAGAAAACATATGATACCAAATTCGAAATGTCAATCATAAAGTATGGGAGTACAAATACTAATTGAAAGACAAAATATGAAATACTCATTTTCTCCCGCTTTATGAAATACCAAAGGAAACATTGAATACTTTTATTTTAACAAGTTAAACATAAACAACTATTTGTGCTCTAAGATATAGGAATATAGTAGGCACAAATGAAACAAGTATATGTGTATGAAATGGAGTGAGTATCAATCACCAATAGATGATACCAAATGAAAACATACATACACAATAAACATATGAGTATACAAAAGGTCAAAATGATACCAATTGAAAGAGTTCAATGATACCAATTGACATAACAATAAGCTCAAGTGCATACATCATATTATCTACCACCCAATCATAATTCAAGTTTTAAAGATTTTCAATTTAGGGCATACATGAACATGATCTCCCATCCTACCGCCCTTGGATGGTAGGGGTTTTCAAAAATAGATTTGAAAATGTAGTTTTGTTTGAAAATCTCTACCATATGAAGAATACCGCAACTAGTTAAATGGAAAACTTGTTAACTAGCACGAAATCCTTCAAGCGAGGAATAAAACAAAAATGAAATTCACATGATAATCATCACTCTAATCAATAAAGCATAACTCATGAGAAACAAAACATGAGCAATAGATATGAGTGTACAAATAATATGTGAAGATCATAATCATGAAAAATATTTCATTGAGCTCAATTATTCCTTAAAACATAATTCTATCAAAAACATGAAAAATCATATAAAACTCCTTATTTAATCTTCATGGCATATGTATGTCAAGTACAAATTAAAATATACATACATATCCAAAACACAACGAGTCCACTATTTATATATGCATTAAGGCACGTGGCTCAAAAGGATAAACATGTATATCTAATAGTTTGGACAAGATAGACATATACATGAAGTTAAACAATTAAACACAAAATCAAGAAAAGCTAAATCTTCACAAAAACAAATTTCATTTCAAGGTATATGTATGAATTGTCAACACAATAAGTATACATACATATCCCTAAACACAATTGAGTCCATAATATAGATTTGCATGAAAGGCAAATGACTCAAGGGGTATACATGTATATCTTAAGGTTTGGCAATACAAACATATACATGAAGTGAAATACACAATCATAAAGTAAATTCAAAAAATGAGAATACAAGTTTAATATGTATGAATCATCAAAACTAGACTATACTAGCACATCTAATGGGTTCAAATAAGCATTTAATTCCAACTATATATAGATTTATTTGTAGCCCACTCTATGTACAAGTATATAACTAGTCTTAATGAAAATTAACACTTAAACATATATTCAAAACATGAAGCATCAAAAACACATATAAAAATCATCATGATAAAAGTAAAACATGATTATTATGTAAATTCACATGTATTAGATTCATGATGTACATTATAGCTCAAACAAAAGTGAGAACACTAAATATGGGTTCATATAAGCATATGTGTCTCAAATACTATACATGTATGTCAAGGATCTAATAAACATGGAATGAACATACTAATCCATAGACATCAAAAACATGCTATAAACATTAAAACATAGAAAGCATGTAAACAATAAATGGGAGTAAAGGATTGTTACCAAAACCGAAGAAGCAACTCTCCTTGTCTCCAAAACATGGTGGTCATCTCCACCAAATCTTCCCTTGAAAGTGATGCATCCAATTTGATTTCCATGAAGTCCGGAACGCATCCACTCCAAGGTGCTATCACTCTCACGTCATGTGAGAGCTCACACCTACATCAAAAATAATAGGAGGGGTGGTCTTTGGTACCCATACCTTCTTGTTGGGTCCATGGGGGTTAGTCTCATTTCTAACCCAAACAAAATTCTTTGCTAAATTAGGAGTATGTAATCTATCATAACAAAATTTAGCAAGATGGCCTTTTTGGCCACAATGTGTACATGTGTACACATGAGCATACATAGGGTGATGGGTGTGTCCGTGAGGAGCATGTGTATGCCGTGGAGGGTGTGCATGCATAAAAGTTGGAACTTGTTTCTTTCGAATCAAGGTTTCCAATCGTGAGTGGTTCAAGGCACATTGGCTCATAGTGGAGCCCAAACAATCTACTCTCTTCTTAAGCATACAAATATCATCATTGTTAATCAAAGAAGAAGTGTGGCATGCAATAGGTGTTCTAGGTGAAACTACCCTAGCATGGCAAACATGTGCATCCATATTATTTTTCAAAACAATATTTTTCTTTAAACAAATTTCTAATTCTTTTGAAATAAATTCAATTTCATTTTTCAAAGAATGGTTACTTTTTAAAACAAAATCAAGTTTTGAAGTTAAAGAATCATTTTTCTTCAAAACATCTTCACAATCATTTTTATTTTTCAAAATTTTATTTTCATTTAAAGCAAGATTAAGTTGAGATTTTAATGAGTCCCTTTCATTAGCAATCTCATCCTTCTCTTGCAAAACATTGTCAAGTCTAGAATGCAAACATTTATTTTCTTTTTCAATTTCTAGACTTTTCTTTTTCAAAACTTTATATTTTTCTATTAACTTTTCACACACAATAGATAGTTCTTCATTTAAGGCATGGGGATCAACATAATCATTTGAAGAACTAGCACAATCATTACTATCTAGTTGAGTTTCCGATTGTACCTCAAGGGAGTCATTCCCTTGGACCATGATGCATTGTGGATCGGATTCTCCACTAGATTCCTCTTCTTGGATTGGCAATTGAAGCTTGGAGGTGGTGGTTGTTGTTAACTTGTTCCACACTGCAAAAGCGGAATCAAGATTAGAAACACACATAAGATAATCTTTAGGTAATGTGCTTCTAATAGCCTCTAGGGCTTGTGCATTGGCCCCTATATGATTGCAATCACCAAGATAACATTTCTTAGTGGCCGCAAGGAAAACATGCAAACCTAGGGTCTTTAGGTACATGGACATCCTATACTTCCAAACATCAATGTTGGAAGGGTCAAAGCTAGGAGGGGTCATGAAGTCCATGGTAAACTATATATGAATGTGCAAACAAACAAATGCAAATGAGATTAGCAAGCAAATGGATCACTCCTAGGATGTTAAGCCTAAGTATCAGGAGCACTAGCTCTGATACCAATTGAAAAAACACCTAGAGGGGGGGTGAATAGGTGTAAGTGCTAATCTAAGACACTAAATGCAAACTAAGTGCGCTAAATGCGGAAGCTAATGCAAATTATGCACAAACTAATACAATACAACAAGTGTAGCCGAATTTCCCTTGCGAGGCTCTGGACTAACTCCCCTTGATTCCCCTTGAAATGGGTTGAGGTGCTATGTGAAGCTCTTGTTGGATGAGTATAAGTTAGGCACACACACACAAGCAATCCAAGCAATATAAAATACACACAATCAAGCCAAGCATATAAGAATGAATAGCAATATGAATAAATGCAAGGCAATATGAAATATGCACAACACAAGCAAATATGATATGATATGAATATGATGCTTTGCACAAATAAAAGAGAGAGAGTTAGAGAGACAATGGATCAAAACGCAAACACCAAGATTTGTTTCGAGGTTCGAGCACCTTGCTCTACATCCCCGCCTACACCACCGTGTAGGATTTCCACTATCTCAACTCCCACCGAGGGAACCTCTACCGAAGAGGATTTCTACAACTCAAGGAGTACCGAACTCCTCTCTCAATACAAACCACAACACCTCACACTAGAGGTGTCAACCAACAACCACACCTCTACCTAAGAGGCTTACAAACACAATCCCAATCACCTCACACTTGAGGGATCCAAACCAATACCACTCCGATCACCTCTACCGAAGAGGGATTCACAAATAAAAGGAGGGTTACAACACAAGAGGTTTACAACAACAACCTCAAACACTTCTCTTTCTTCTTTTTCCACAAAAACAAGATCCTAATAGTTTAGGATAGATGATATAGCTCAAGTGTGGAATCAAAGTGTTTTTGGAAACAAGCAACAAAGAAGAACTACTTGGGAAATCTCTTGTATATGATAGTAAATGAAATACCAAATCAAAATCCCAAAACCTAATTTTCTTTGATTTTCCAAAAACCCAAAACAAATAAAGATGAGAAGTTTTAAAGCCCACAAACTCTTTTTAAAACTCTTTTAAACACCTCAGAAAACCAGTATTTTTTCTCTTAAAAAACTTGGCCAAAATCCCCAAAGAGATGGGGTTTATATAGCCCCTATACAAAACTAGCCGTTAGGCTGATGTGACAGTTCTGACAGCCACCGGTCGACCGGTCCGGTCGACCGCCAACGGTCAAAAATGTGACCGTTGGGCACTAGCGGTCGACCGGCCCGGTCGACCGTAAAATCCCGAGAGCAGAGCTCTCACCTCGGTCGACCGACCCGGTCGACCGGTTCTGTGCTTAACAGACGTGCACATCTGTGCACATCGGTCGACCGGATCGGTCGACCGGCCCTTTGGTGCGGTCGACCGGCACGGTCGACCGACCAGCCTGTCAGCCCAAAAACCAGGTCAGAAATTTTGGGAAAAATATTTTACAAAAATCTTTTATCATTTCTGAAAATTCCATAAAACTTGTTTTATCATTTTATGTTAAAACATAAACATGTGATAAAAATTTCAAGACAATATATCAACATATCAATTCATTTTTGTGTCTTGCAAATTTTATCAAAAACAAAAACCGGTATTTTTATCAAACTTGATTTTTCCAAAACATGAATAGGGATATCAAAATAAGTTTGTTTAGCAAGTTAAACCATGTATGTATAACTAGAATACATCTACTATACATATAAAACATGTAAACTTGTTTTGATCAACTATTCATAAAAACCAAATATCAAATCATAAAACGTGTGTTTGTGTTCACTTGAGCATATCAACTAAACTAAGCTTTACAAATGGATCTAAAAACTCTATCTAAACTAGATACCTAAGTCTTCTTGACGATCTTCATCTTCAAGTAGACTTGCTCCAAAACTCCGTGATTCTCCAAGTGCAAAGGTATGATCTTTAAGCTTTGGCACCGGAATCAACAAGAAAAGCTTCTAAACACCTTGTTGAAGCTAATCACCAACTAATATCCTGTTAATGATCTGAAACTTAGAAACACAAGAATATTAGTAAACATAACTACATGAGTTGGTCATCATCAAAACTAGAGTGGAAGGCCATTGGGCCAACATCGCCTTGTATCGATTAACTTCACCATCTATTGTGCGTTTGATCTTGTATACCCATTTGACACCTATTGCCTTGTGATTTTGTGGAAGTGTTGTCAACTCCCATGTGTCGTTCTTCTAAATGCTATGAATCTCCTCCTTCATTGCTGATCGCCAACAATCTTCTTCCTAAGCCTCTTGGAAAGTGAGAGGCTCATGATCAGCATATAAGCAAAAGAGATTAGTCTCTCCGTCTTCTTCTATTTGCTCATAAATCTTCCTAAGGCTTCTCATTTTGATGGGACATTGTTGCACGACAGATTCACTGCTACTACTTTTCCCAGAAGATGAAAAACCTCTTGTAGGAGACGGTGTAGCATGTTGAGAAGATGGTGGTGTAGCTGGTGGTGGAACCTCCTGTAGGGGCTCATCAGGTTCATCCACCACAAGTTGCTCTTTGACAGTCTCTTCATTGCTCTAGCTTCATGCTTCAGCTTCATTGAAGACAACATCTCTACTAATAACTAGTTTCTTAGTTAATAGATTGTAGAGCTTATATGCCTTCGACTCCTCACTATATCTGATGAAAATGTATTTTTCACCATGATTGTTAAGCTTCTTCCTTTTGACTTCAGGTATTTGAGCATATGCAACACACCCAAATATTCGTAGGTGTGCGACACTAGGCGTGTAACCGCTCCATGCCTCTTGAGGAGTCTTGCCCTTCACTTGCTTCATTCGGGCACCGATTGAGCAAGTAAGTTGAACACGCTACAGCTTCCGCCCAGAACTGCTTCGACAGCCCCTTTCTTTAAGCATGGTTCTTGTCATGTTAAGAATGGTGCGGTTCTTTCTTTCTGCGATGTCATTTGTGTAGGCAGTAGTAAATTGTCTTTTTATGCCTTACTCCCTGCAATATTCTTGAAACAGATTTGAGGTGTACTCACCACCTTGATCAGATCAGAGAGTTATTAACTTGTGGCCACTCTCCGCTTCAACAAGGGCTTTAAAATTCTTGAAGATAGTAAAGGCAGCAGATTTTTCTTTAAGAATGTAAACCCACAACTTTCTACTGAAATCATCAATGAAGGTAATAAAATATTTATTACCTCCTAAAGAGACAGGATCAAGTGGTCCGCAGATGTCAGTGTGAACAAGTTGCAATGGTACCACCGCTCTCCATGACTTTCCACTAGGAAAAGGAAGTCGTGCTTGCTTACCAATTATACAAACTTCACATGTATGACTCGGTGGATTGATTTTTGATAAACCTCGTACCATGCCGGCTGTAGATAGTATCTTTAGGCTGTTGAAATTTAGATGGCCGAAATGAAGATGTCACCTCCATGACTCATTCTTCACGAGTCCTTGAAAACACTTTTCAACTTCCGTGTTTAGATGTAAGGGAAACATGCGGTTTCTTGTCATCTTAACACAAGTTATGAGATCTCCTTTTACATTTTACAATCAAAGATGGTTATTCTCCATATATACTTTATATCCTTTTTCGAGTAATTGACCGATGCTGAGAATATTACTATTCATATTAGGAATATAATAAGCATCGAAAATATACTCGGGCTTACCATCCTTTTAGTAGATTTTGATTTTCCTTTGCATTCAATGGGGAGTCTTGAAGAATCTCCCAAGCTCACACTTCCATGAACTCTTTCTGCGAGTTCCATGAAAAGTTCTTTCTTCCCGCACATGTGATTGCTAGTGCTCGTGTCAAGGTACCAAATGTCATTCCAACATCATTTGTTGCTTCGGAGAGATTGGTAAGATCTTCAGTTCTATGCCAGCAATCTGAGGCATAGTGTCTAAAATTTTGACAGCTGTAGCTTGGACGTTCTTATTTTTTTCACATTCAGACATAAATCTTCCCCGATTGCTTCGTCCTCGACCTCTGAAGCTTTAGATCTCCACTTGATTTTGAGTGGTTCGTTGTTGGGGACCATGTCCCCTACCTCTACCATGACCAAAACCTCTACTATGTGGGCCTCGATCATTTAGAGACAGCTTTGACTCTAATGCTTGTTTCAACATTATAGAACTAGTCTTCTTTTGCATGCGTTGCTCATGAACTTGGAGAAATCCCAAAAGCTCCTCTATTGAGATCTCCTCCAAATTCTTTGACTTCTCAATTGCCGTCACTACGTGCTCGAACTTAGATGTGAGGGATCGCAGCAATTTCTCCATCACTCGAATATCTTCCATCTTTTCTCCATTTCTCCTCATTTTATTCAAAATTAAAAGTAATCGTGAATAATAATCAGAGATTTTTTCTTCATCTTTCATTTGAGCAGCTACAAGATCGCTCCTCTTGGCGATGAATTCGCTTTACCCGATCGACTCCTTTGTAGATGGTGGTAAGAATTTCCCATGCTTCTTTGTTCGTTGTTGCTTCGACAACTCTCTCGAAGGTAGACTCGTCCAACCCTTGATAAAGTAGAAAACGAGCCTTACTATCTTCTTTCCTTGCTCTCTAAGAACCTTCTTCTCTTCAGTGGTGTAGGCGGCTTCTACCTCCGGTGTGGGTTATTTGAGCCATCAATGATCAGCTCCCACAGCTCTTGAGAAGCAAATAAAACTTTCATTTGAATTGACCAACTCTCATAATTATCCTTTGATAATTTGGATACTTGAGGATTGACAAGATTATTGGTGGAGGCTATGAGGAGAAGAGAATGGAAGAAAAGAATGAAATGGCTCTGATACTAATTGTTGAAGTGGTGGACTGGCAAGAGAAGAGGCAATGGATGTTTGCTAACTCCAAATGCTCTTGAGTACTGGGTTGCTACCCTTTTAGCACCTCCAAAATAAATTCACTCAAGCTAATATTTTGCACAAAGTGAGAAGCTTTGCAATGTTTTGCTTTGCTTTCTTTATTTTTCTTCTTTTCTTATTCTTTACAACACAACCAGATGACACCTTATATAGGATTGTATACAATGAAGTTTCATCAAGTATAATAAACATGTGTTAATAACCTCACAAAAACTCTCTTAGTAAATATACTATAGATTTTGCTAAACTTTATTGGTAAAGTCAATAAGTTTCAGATTTGATTTTGTATTAACTCCATAACTCCAACAATCTTAAAGCAGCCTGGTTGTCTCTAATATCAAAGTTACGATGAGAATCGAGGGTTATATTTTTATATTCTAACAGGAAGGCGAGGAGCGAGAGAGCTCAGAGTTTGATGGAGGTGGGATCCTCATCATGGAGAGATTTGCTCTCATGCTTTCATAGTGTCTTTTTCTCAGATATCCAAGCATGGAGGCATCAGAGAGAGGATTCTTTTCGAACCCTGCAAAGAGTTTGATCAGGTGATGTCTCTTTTTAGTGCCCCATTACGCCGTTTGTTTATAAACACTATGAAAAAAGCCTTTTTTTCCTCAAGTATTATAATCTAGTACTTTGGTTTGAATTGTATAGTACAGATATTGGCCATTGCTTTCCAAATAAATTGGTGAAAATACACACACATGTATCTATCCAACTGGCTGGCCTGGACAGCGCACGCGTGGAATCTTGTCAGAGCTAAAGGCCCACTGGGTAAGGCGGAAACGGGCTCGGGCCCAGGCCCAATTTATTTGTTTACCGTGTATGTTTTACCGCCACCCAACTATTACTTTCGTATGTAGGGAAAGCATTAAAATTTTTTTTTTTAAAGATAAGCTAGTTTCTTTTTTCAAATTGAAAAAGATAAAAAATATTTTTTCAAGGTGAGGTGAGGGTTGTCATTTTCTCTTTCCAAATTCATTAATTAAATTATTTTAAAGGATGAATTAGGAGCTTATAGAACCTTGAGATGCTTATCATAATCTTAAACCATTTATAGGCAATAATTGTCTCAAATCTTAAAGGTTTTTGATGGGAACATTCAGTCACATGATGAAAAGACTCTTCATCTACAGCATGCATTCATGCATGACTCTTCATCTACCGCATGCTATCATGAACCCCTTTGGTTACCCGTCAATTAGAAGAGTAATTGACAACCTTTTAGATTTCATTCACCCTTTTGAGTTCCCCATCAATTGGGAGAGTAATTGGTGTGGGATACTAAAAGTCAAGCCTTTTCTATAAATGGAGAGGAGATGGGAGCATCACAGTCATCATAAACAAGTAAGAAAAACAAGATATAGAGAGAAACCAATGAGAAAGATGTGTCTTATTCTCATTTCAGAGTGTTCGGGTGGAAAGCTTTTGTGCATGTACCTAGGGAGCAAAGAACAAGCTCTATGATAAAGCCAAACCATGCATTTTTCTTGGGTTTGGATTTGTGATTTAGGCTATATGAAAAATAAAGAAAATGAGGAAGAGAAAAGGAAGGGAAAATAGAGATGTATGGGCTATAGGATATTTAATGGACTAAAACATGCAATAAATATAGATCTTTCAGAGTAATGAACTACTTGTCCTAAGCATGCAACTAAAAAGCAAAATTAAAAGAAAAGAAAAGGCTGGCCTGGGATGACGCGGTCGTGCGGACGCACTGCCCTAAAAGAAAGATGGTCGGCTCTCGTCCGGACCTTGAACTGACCTCCTCTCCTAGCGGTAAAAACTCCCCCGGTAGTACACCAGCACCCAACTCAGGACGATGAGTCAGGCCTCTACTTAGACGGAGATTTGTTACCCATAAGTGAAAATAGCGTTGAGAAAGCACCAAAAACCCGATCGCAAGAACACAGTTATTTTTAGTAGAATATTTGTAAGAAATTTGTGAGAGAAAGAGGGTAGATCGATTTCTATTTCTTGTAAAACATACGTGCAGAGATAGGGTATTTATAACCCTCTGCAGATCTTTCCGTTCGTAACAACCCGAGAGAATCTGTGATCATGCGCGAGTGGTTGCAACGTGCAGATCCGATTCTCTTGAACGGGTGCAACTCTACTCGAAAATCTCAATAGAATTTTAAATAAAAATAAAAAATAAAAACCAACAAAATGTAGCAGGTCCAACAAGCCCCTTAATCGAACTGCATTCGTATCCGTAGATCGTGAGCGCGCGCTGTTGACACTCTAAAAAAGATAAGATTCCTAACTGGCCTGAACAATGTCTAACTTGTTGACATCTACAAAAGATAAGCGGCAGACAAGCTAAAGACCAGTTCTTTACCCATCCTAAAGGGACGTATCAACAACTTGGACTCTACTGATCCAGTGAAGTAGACAGTAAGCCAAGAAAAGCTCGTGAGAAGGCCCAAGCAGGTCCAGAGACACTAAGTTAGCTCAACACTTAGTCTCGCACGAGCCCACGAGATAAGTCTCGCATAAGAAGCTAAAGTTGCTTAGCATCGCAGGAAGCTCCTTCACAGCCTCGCTGTGATCTAACTTACAACTTCGCACAGAAATGCTCAGTTAACTCCGCAGAGAGTTAGCTTCGCTCGAAATCCCATGCAGCTGTGCAAAAGGGTAATTGGTAGCTTCGCCACAAAGTAATCTAGCTCCGCTGAAGAGCTTTCTTTTAATTTCGCCTGATGCTTCTCCCAGCTCCGCCATGAGCTCAATGCAATGACTCCGCTGCGGATCTTTTATGGTCACCTTTGACCAGTCAAATATCTAGATGATATCAAATATAATTGAGATCAAATCTAATTGAGATCAAATTGGCAGTTGTTTTCCATGATCTTTTGACTCTCCCAATCAAGTGAGAAGATCAGGGGAGATCTTTCAGTTATTTGGAAAGAATCAAGGGAGTATCCCTCATTTAGCAGAATGGATCAAGAGATCAGCTATTCCTAACTTCGCAGAAGTTGATTATAGCCTCGCGGCGAGGCTACTTACCGGATGTAAAACAGATTGACCCAATCTGTTTCCAGATTTTCAGGGCGATTATATCCCTACTCCTCCTTATAAATAGCCTACCATGGCGGGAGCTAAAAAGGAAAAAAGGAGGGCTCAGAAAAAAAGAGAGGAGAGACAACTAAGGACAGAGATCTACTCTCTTACTTTCAAGAATTCACAGAATTACTTCTCTAACCAGGGTGCTAATACCCTAAGATCTTCCTCCCTCTCAAGGAATCTCCGGAACCAGGCGAGAAGGAATTCCTAAGCGGAGGCAGCTCAAGAAGTAATAAGAGGGCTCTACCGACCTTCTGTTCTCCGATTCCCCAAACCAGGCGAGAAGGGAATGCCATCAGGCGGCAGTCTGATTGTCTAATCGATCGCATCGTCAAAGGGATAAAGTGATCGTGCGCTGATCAGATTCCTACCAGCACACCTCCCCAGAAATCTCAGAGGAGATCTACCTATAATCTTCTTACTACAAAGAATTACTTGTAATTTCGCTCCTCAAATTTTTTTGTAAGTTTTCCCCTTTGCAAAATCAATGGAAAACAAGATGGCGACTCCGCTGGGGAATCAGATTATCCACTGCTGAGAATCAAGTGTGGCAATGTGATAATCAGATCTTCGGGTCTACTGCTGAGGCGCTGGCCATTCACTCTGGCCAAGAACCTACGCGCGACTGCAAGGAAGTCGGCATAGCCGAAACCCCTCTAGCTAATTCTTCGAAGCAAGTCTCTGTCAAGACAGATAAAGCTATCTGGAAGCCTACTACGGTCTTCTGGTGCAACAAAGAGGGTAAGAATCTTGAGCCTGTTACTTTCGAAAACCCGGTCGTTCATTTCGACCAAGAAAAATTTGAAGAACTCCTAGAGGTGGTCCGATGACCACGCACGGAAGCATAGAAAGGTCACAATGGCCAAGGTTTCAGAGCACAAACCGGACGTGGACTCCTCCCAACTTTTCTCAGCCTCGCGTGTGGCTAGCCAGGTTCCCTGCGAACCTAAGTCCCCTCTTCCAAAGAAGATGAGGAGGCCAAAACAGAAAGCTCTATATGAAGCTTTAGGCGCAGTTACGCCACAAGTCCGCCTATCTCGTGAAGATAAAGGCAAGATACCTGCCTGCTTCGTTGAGACTATCAGCCGCGAAGCTAAAATGGCGACTACACCTTCGCCTAATTCAAGAACGGTAACTCCTCGCCCCAACCTCATTCTCATGAGCGAAGCTACTGATGGCGTGGCAAACACAGCGCCAGTAAAGCGCCCAGCGGTGCTAACCTCCTTCGCAGTAAGGTAGCAGATAAAGCACCATAGCGTGCTTCGCCCCCCAGCTCCTTAAGCGCTAAGCTCGCTCTTCACAGCGGAGCTAAGGGATTGTCCCCAAGTGTTGATAGCGTTGCTTACGCAGATTCAACACCCAAGGCCATTCCTAAAGTTCTTAGCTGCGAGGCTAGAGCTAAAACACTATCTAGTGCTAACCACCTCTGCGGTGATGAAAAGAACAAGGCGTCGTCCTATGCGTAATCCAACACAGCCTCTGTGCCGAGTCGCTTAAGCCCGGCTACATCTGACTTGCGAGAGTTCTTAACGAACAAACGGAAGCTAGATTTACTCCAAACTTCTCCCTCTTGTTATCAGCAAGTGGGATGTCAGTTGGTGACAGTCCATTCAGTCCATTGCCGGCTTGGACCAAGTCCCGCCACTCCTCCAAACCGACGATCAATTTTTAACCGACTATCGCAACAAGCTCCTGTGAAGCAACGCAAAAGGAGCGTATCGCAAGATCTACCAGATTTGCCCTCTGCATCCGTTAATATGATCAGAAAGGGACGAGAGCCGTGTAGAGGCAGACAAGCGTCGCATGCTGCTAACTCTCCTCCCTTCAGTTCTCCAGATCCAGATTATAGTCCGGGCTTATGCCAAGTCTTGGTGCACGTAGAAGGCGTCTTCCAAAACACCAGATCTAGGATCACAATACCCTATAATTACGAACAGCCATCCTCCTCAATCACAGTAACCTCACCAGAACCAATGAGAAGATTATTTCAATGGTCTGATGAGAAGGACGAAGACAGTGGGTATCCCTCTTCAGCAACAGTCAGCTCAGTAAGAACAGATAGACTATCAGTGAATATGACTGATAACGGTAATGATGACCTTCGTCGATGGTTGGAAGCTCAAGAGTAAACCTCTAAGGCTCAACAGGAAGCCTTGGACAACATTCAGTAGATGCTCGCTCAACTCCTTACTAACCAGAATAACAATGATACCAGAAGTAACCATAATGAGGAAGAACATCATAACGATGAACAACCCAAGGCTGAGAAGTCAAAGGAAAGTTCTTCTATGGATGCTCAAGTTCTTAAAGGCATCCAAGCTCAGATTACATCCCTAACCCAGAGGGATGAACTAAAGAAAGTAGGAAAAGTCCGTCCTTACCCTTTTGAATGGGATTCAGTACCATACCCACCAAAGTTCAAGACCAACGTTACATACGTATGATGGTAAGAGCTCGACAAACTAGCACATCTACTACTTCCAAACTCAGACTAGTAATGTTATAGACAATGATGCTATCATAACCAGACTGTTCATTGGCACCCTGAAGGGGGTAGCATTTGACTGGTTCCGAAGTCTCCCTCCGGGCTCCGTCAATTCTTGGGTCGACTTAGAAACTCGATTTCTTTCTCGTTTTTACGAAGACGATACTGAGGTAACCATGGACAAACTCCTCTCTACCGTACAAAGGAAGGGTGAATCTGTCCGTGACTACATTGAACGGTTCAGAAACTTGTCTCTGATATGCCCAACAGGGATGCCATTATCCATGCTCTTGCAGACATGTAGGCATAACTTCCTGGACCAAGTGGAGATTCGCATGGGAGCCGTCAAAGCCCTTACCTGGAAAGAACTGGTAGAGCAAGCTTAGATAGCTGAAAAGTCAGCTAAAAAATTTGAGCCATCACCCCTAAAAGCAAATGGGGTGTGAATAATAAGGGGCACAGCGACATGACGCAGTCTTCCCAAGCTAAAGGCAAGATCATTACCGGTGTGGGGGTTATGTTTATCTCTCCACAAAATCATGTCCTTTCTAGAGTATTTTCTATGACGGAATCATGCTCCAACAATGTGGCAGAATACAATGCTCTACTTATTGGCCTTCAGCTCGCTCATGAAATGGGGGTACGCTACCTTGAGGCTTATGGCGATTCAAAACTGATGTCAATCAGGTTAAAGGCGAATATGAGGTCTGTCACGAAGATTTGGTACCTTATTATCACGCAGTCATCGAAATGGCTAATTTATTTGATGGCTTTTACATCAGTCACGTGTCTCGATCCAGAACACTAGGGCCGATGCTCTGGCTGTATTAGCAACAACGCTAGCCTTGCCATTCGTCACCGAGTATCACCTTACAGTGGCGACTCGATACCTTGTCTGCTCTAAACATATATTGAGAACCAAAGAAGTCTATACTATCTCGACAGATCTTGAACTGAGAGATTGGCGATTTTTCCTCATCGACTATGCTTTGTATGGTTTGCTACCGGATAACACTAAAGAAGCGGCATCTATCAAGCGAAGGTCTCTCTCTGAAGACACTTTACCGTCGTTCATACATTTTACCATCGTTCATAGGACGGTATTCTCCTCCATTGCCTTTCTAATTTAGAAGCACAGGAAGTGCTTAAATAAGCGCACGACGGCATATGCGGAGCTCATCAGCCAGGTCCAAACTCAAAGAGTGATTGCACAGGCTTAGATATTATTGGCCAACCATGATAGCTGATGCCATGCAATATGAACGGAGGTTTAAGGCCTGCCAAACTCATGCGGACTTCATACATCAGTCTCTAGAGTTGCTTCATCCAACTGTTACTCCATGGCCATTTGAAGCGTGAGGAATCGATATCGTAGGGCCAATCAGCCCCTCCTCAACGAGAGGTCACCAGTTTTCTTAGCAATAACCGATTACTTTTCAAAATGGGCAGAAGCTCTACCACTAGTGGAAGTGAAAACTTCTAACATGGTTAATTTCATCAAGCACCATGTCATCCATCGATTTGGTGTCCCTAGACGGATCATCCATAATAACGGTCACCAATTTGCAAGCCAGGTATTCTATCGGTTCTGTGATAAATATGAAATTTAGAATGTGATTTCAACTGCTTATAATCCCACTGCTAATGGCTTGGCGGAAGCATTCAACAAAATAATCATTAAGCTACTTAAAAAGTTCGTTTCCTCAAATAAGCAAGACTGGGATGAGAAGCTTAGTGAATGTCTTTGGGCCTACCGAACCACAATTCGGACCCCGACAGGTAATACACCTTTTTTCCTGGTATACGGGTGCGAAGCAGTCATACCGTTAGAAATTCAGATGTCATTACGAGTCGCTTTGATGACTAAGATGACAAAGGAGGACAATGATCAATTGCGACTCCAGGAGCTCGAAGCCCTAGATGAGAAGCGGTTATAAGCTCAGCAACACATTGAGTCGTATCAAGCCCGGATCTAAAAAGACTTCAATAAGAAGGTTAAGCAAAGAGTCCTCCAGAAAGGAGATTTAGTTTTAGCCGTCAGACGACCAATGATCATGACGCACAAAACCAAAGGCAAATTTCAGCCCAAATGGGAAGGACCGTTTGTAATAGAAACAGACTATTCAAACGGGACATATCGCCTTATGACTTCAAATGGTGATTTACTCATGATGCCGATCAACGGCAAGTTCTTAAAGAAGTATTATCCTTGATAGGATCCTTCTCATGATCAAGTTAACATTACACCTCTGATCAAGACCTTCAAATCCAAGATATGCAGAAGGAGCGCTCCTCTCTTTCTCTAAACGAGATCATATGACCATAAACCAGTATCGAGCTGATCGTACACTAGTTATCTCAAAGAAGAATCAAGGTTACGAATACAGTAACCAAATAATCTAACATCTCTAACGGTAAGGATAAAGGAAAATGTTGGCCTTTAAGCCCAACATGAGTCCTTGACAACTCATCATGCTGAGGGGAATAGCATGGCTAGCCCGACTCAAACGATAGTTGGAAAAAGGCATACCAAATCCGTTGACAGCTGAGAATTTGCTAAAAATCCTAAGGGACCTGTTCCCATTTGATTCCGCAGTTAAGGATAGAGGAAAATGTTGGTCATTAAGCCTAACACGAGTCCTTGAAAGCTCATCATACTGAGGGGAATAGCATGGCTAGTCCGACTCAAACGATAGTTGGTAAAGGGATACCAAATCCGTTGATGGCTGAGGATTTGCTAAAAATCCTAAGGGAACTGCTCCCATTTGATTCCCTCTCAAAAATCACTTATCAATTCCCATCCATGAAATGGTAAGACCACATATAAAGGTATTCATATCCCTCACAAAATTATGAGTCTAACCTATCATGTTAACACTAAACCTCTGATAGCAAGATTATAATCTACTCCCCAATGGATAAAATCAATATCCCCAGTAAATAAACCCCGCTTGTCATACTCTTCAACAGAACAATAGGTCCACTCAAATTACTGTTATGTTCAAGCACCTCTAACAGTAAATGAATCCTTGTCAAGTTAACATAACACCTCTGGCAAGTTGCTTTACAAGCCCCTACAAAGCTCTCTGATACATGATCTTCTATGGGACTCATTTTCTAAATCCCCAGCGAGTTTCTGATAATCAGTCCTCAGTAAACTTTTCTGGTTGTCACGTTAACAATATACCTCTGACAATTTCTTTCAAATAACATCCGAAGAAGATATCAAAATCTTCATGGAGTTGATAATCAAGTCTCATTTCCCCCAGTGGAATTATTTCTTCGTCATCATGTCCAGTTCGTCACCTCTGAATGATAAAATCTTGAGCTTAGTGGCTTCTAAATTGGTTATGTCCATGCTATCTCTGCACCGACAGATAGCCAAGTCTCATCTTTCAGTCCAGTAGGGACTATTTCTTTGTCATCATGTCTAGTTCGTCACCTCTAAATGACAAAATCTTGAGCTTGGTGGCTTCTCAATTGGTTATGTCCATGCTACCTCTGAACCGACGATAGCCAAGTCTCATCTTTCAGTCCAGTAAGGACTATCTTTTGTCATCATGTCAGTTCGACACCTCTGAATGATAAAATTTTGAGCTTGGTGGCTTCTCAATCGGTTATGTCCAGCACCTCTGAACTGACAGATAGCCAAGTCTCATCTTTCAGTCCAGTAGGGACAATTTCTTTGTCATCATGTCCAGTTCGTCACCTCTGAATGACAAAATCCTGAGCTTGGTGGCTTCTCAATTGGTTATGTCCTTGCTACCTCTGAACCTACAGATAGCCAAGTCTTATCTTTCAGTCCAGTAGGGATTATTTCTTTGTCATCATGTCCAGTCTCGCCTTGTATCGATTAGCTTCACCATCTATTGTGCGTTTGATCTTGTATACCCATTTGACACCTATTGCCTTGTGACTTTGTGGAAGTGTTGTCAACTCCCATGTGTCGTTCTTCTAAATGCTATGAATCTCCTCCTTCATTGTTGATCGCCAACAATCTTCTTCCTCAGCCTCTTGGAAAGTGAGAGGCTCATGTCAGCATATAAGCAAAAGAGATTAGTCTCTCCGTCTTCTTCTATCTGCTCATAAATCTCCCTAAGGCTTCTCATTTTGATGGACATTGTTGCACGACAGTTCACTGCTATTACTTTTCCCAGAAGATGAAAAATCTCTTGTAGGAGACGGTGTAGCATGTTGAGAAGATGGTGGTGTAACTGGTGGTGGAACCTCCTGTAGGGGCTCATCAGGTTCATCCACCACAAGTTGCTCTTTGACAGTCTCTTCATTGCTCTAGCTTCATGCTTCAGCTTCATTGAAGACAACATCTCTACTAATCACTAGTTTCTTAGTTAATGGATTGTAGAGCTTGAATGCCTTCGACTCCTCACTATATCTGATGAAAATGTATTTTTCACCAAGATTGTTAAGCTTCTTCCTTTTGATTTCAGGTATTTGAGCATATGCAACACACCCAAATATTCGTAGGTGTGCGACACTAGGCGTGTAACCGCTCCATGCCTCTTGAGGAGTCTTGCCCTTCACTTGCTTCATTCGGGCACCGATTGAGCAAGTAAGTTGAACACGCTACAGCTTCCGCCCAGAACTGCTTCGACAGCCCCTTTTCTTTAAGCATGGTTCTTGTCATGTCAAGAATGGTGCGGTTCTTTCTTTCTGTGATGCCATTTGTGTAGGCAGTAGTAAATTGTCTCTTTATGCCTTACTCCCTGCAATATTCTTGAAACAGATTTGAGGGTGTACTCACCACCTTGATCAGATCAGAGAGTTATTAACTTGTGGCCACTCTCTGCTTCAACAAGGGCTTTAAAATTCTTGAAGATAGTAAAGCAGCAGCAGATTTTTCTTTAAGAATGTAAACCACAACTTTCTACTGAAATCATCAATGAAGGTAATAAAATATTTATTCTCCTAAAGAAACAGGATCAAGTGGTCCTCAGATGTCAGTGTGAACAAGTTGCAATGGTACCTCCGCTCTCCATGACTTTCCACTAGCAAAATGAAGTCGTGCTTGCTTGCCAATTATACAAACTTCACATGTATGACTCGGTGGATTGATTTTTGATAAACCTCGTACCATGCCGGCTGTAGATAGTAACCTTAGGCCGTTGAAATTTAGATGGTCGAAATGAAGATGTCACCTCCATGACTCATTCTTCACGAGTCCTTCAAAACACTTTTCAACTTCCGTGTTTAGATGTAAGGGAAACATACGGTTCCTTGTCATCTTAACACAAGTTATGAGATCTCCTTTTACATTTTACAATCAAAGATGGTTATTCTATATATATATTATATCCTTTTCGAGTAATTGACCGATGCTGAGAATATTACTATTCATGTTAAGAATAATAAACATCGAAAATATACTCGAGCTTACCATCCTTTTAGTAGATTTTGATTTTCCCTTTGCATTCAATGGGGAGTCTTGAAGAATCTCCCAAGCTCACACTTCCATGAACTCTTTCTGCGAGTTCCATGAAAAGTTTTTTCTTCCGCACATGTGATTGCTAGTGCTCGAGTCAAGGTACCAAATGTCATTCTGAACACTTGAATTATCATGAGTAAGAAGAAGAGTAAAGTTATTACCAACATCATTTGTTGCTTCGGAGAGATTGGTAAGATCTTCAGTTCTATGCCAGCAATCTGAGGCATAGTGTCCAAAATTTTGACAGTTGTAGCATTGGACGTTCTTATTTTTTTCACATTCAGACATAAATCTTCCCCGATTGCTTCGTCCTCGACCTCTGAAGCTTCAGATCTCCACTTGATTTTGAGTGGTTCGTTGTTGGGGACCATGTCCCCTACCTCTACCACGACCACAACCTCTACTATGTGGGCCTCGATCATTTAGAGGCAGCTTTGACTCTAATGCTTGTTCCAACATATAGAACTAGTCTTCTTTTGCATGCGTTGCTCATGAACTTGGAGAAATCCCAAAAGCTCATCTATTGAGATCTCCTCCAAATTCTTTGACTTCTCAATTGCCGTCACTACGTGCTCGAATTAGATGTGAGGGATCGCAGCAATTTCTCCATCACTCGAATGTCTTCCATCTTTTCTCCATTTCTCCTAATTTTATTCACAATTAAAAGTAATCGTGAATAATAATCAGAGATTTTTTCTTCATTTTTCATTTGAGCAGCTACAAGATCGCTCCTCAAAGTTTGGCGGTGAATTTGCTTTACCCGATCGACTCCTTTGTAGATGGTGGTAAGAATTTCCCATGCTTCTTTGCTCGTTGTTGCTTCGACAACTCTCTCGAAGGTAGACTCGTCCAACCCTTGATAAAGTAGAAAACGAGCCTTACTATCTTCTTTCTTTCCTCTCTAAGAGCCTTCTTCTCTTCAGTGGTGTAGGCGGCTTCTACCTCCGGTGTGGGTTATTTGAGCCCATCAATGATCAGCTCCCACAGCTCTTGAGAACCAAATAGAACTTTCATTTGAATTGACAACTCTCATAATTATCCTTTGATAATTTGGATACTTGAGGATTGACAAGATTATTAGTGGAGGCTATGAGGAGAAGAGAATGGAAGAAAAGAATGAAATGGCTCTGATACCAATTGTTGAAGTAGTGGACTGGCAAGAGAAGAGGCAATGGATGTTTGCTAACTCCAAACGCTCTTGAGTACTGGGTTGCTACCCTTTTAGCACCTCCAAAATAAATTCACTCAAGCTAATACTTTGCACAAAGTGAGAAGCTTTGCAATGTTTTGCTTTGCTTTCTTTATTTTTCTTCTTTTCTTATTCTTTACAACACAACCAGATGACACCCTTATATAGGATTGTATACAATGAAGTTTCATCAAGTATAATAAACATGTGTAATAACCTCACAAAAACTCTCTTAGTAAATATACTATAGATTTTGCTAAACTTTATTGGTAAAGTCAATAAGTTTCAGATTTGATTTTGTATTAACTCCATAACTCCAACAATCTTAAAGCAGCCTGGTTGTCTCTAATATCAAAGTTACGATGAGAATCGAGGGTTATATTTTTATATTCTAACAGGAAGGCGAGGAGAGAGAGAGAGCTCAGAGTTTGATGGAGGTGGGATCCTCATCATGGAGAGATTTGCTCTCATGCTTTCATAGTGTCCTTTTCTCAGATATCCAAGCATGGAGGCATCAGAGAGAGGATTCTTTTCGAACCCTGCAAAGAGTTTGATCAGGTGATGTCTCTTTTTAGTGCCCCATTACGCCGTTTGTTTATAAACACTATGAAAAAAGCCTTTTTTTTCTCAAGTATTATAATCTAGTACTTTGGTTTGAATTGTATAGTGCAGATATTGGCCATTGCTTTCCAAATAAATTGGTGAAAATACACACGCATGTATGTATCCAACTGGCTGGCCTGGACAGCGCACGCGTGGAATCTTGTCAGAGCTAAAGGCCCACTAGGTAAGGCGGAAACGGGCTCGAGCCCAGGCCCAATTATTTGTTTACCATGTATGTTTTACCGCCACCCAACTATTACTTTCGTATGTAGGGAAAGCATTAAAATTTTTTTTTTAAAGATAAGCTAGTTTCTTTTTTCAAATTAAAAGATAAAAAATATTTTTGCAAGGTGAGGTGAGGGTTGTCATTTTCTCTTTCCAAATTCATTAATTAAATTATTTTAAAAGGGTGAATTAGGAGCTTATAGAACCTTGAGATGCTTAACATAATCTTAAACCATTTATAGGCAATAATTGTCTCAATCTTAAAGGTTTTTGATGGGAACATTCAGTCACATGATGAAAAGACTCTTCATCTACAGCATGCATTCATGCATGACTCTTCATCTACCGCATGCTATCATGAACCCCTTTGGTTACCCGTCAATTAGAAGAGTAATTGATAACCTTTTAGATTTCATGCACCCTTTTGAGTTCCCCATCAATTGGGAGAGTAATTGGTGTGGGATACTAAAAGTCAAGCCTTTTCTATAAATGGAGAGGAGATGGGAGCATCACAGTCATCATAAACAAGTAAGAAAAACAAGATATAGAGAGAAACCAATGAGAAAGATGTGTCTTATTCTCATTTCAGAGTGTTCGGGTGGAAAGCTTTTGTGCATGTACCTAAGGAGCAAAGAACAAGCTCTATGATAAAGCCATACCATGCATTTTTCTTGGGTTTGGATTTGTGATTTAGGCTATATGAAAAATAGAGAAAATGAGGAAGAGAAAAGGAAGGGAAAATAGAGATGTATGGGCTATAAGATATTTAATGGACTAAAACATGCAATAAATATAGATCTTTCAGAGTAATGAACTACTTGTCCTAAGCATGCAACTAAAATGCAAAATTAAAAGAAAAGAAAAGGCTGGCCTGGGATGACGCGGTCGTGCAGACGCACTGCCCTAAAAGAAAGATGGTCGGTCCTCGTCCGGACCTTGAACTGACCTCTTCTCCTAGCGGTAAAAACTCCCCCGGTAGTACACCAGCACCCAACTCAGGACGATGAGTCAGGCCTCTGCTTAGACGGAGATTTGTTACCCATAAGTGAAAATAGCGTTGAGAAAGCACCAAAAACCCGATCGCAAGAACACAGTTATTTTTAGTAGAATATTTGTAAGAAATTTGTGAGAGAAAGAGGGTAGATCGATTTCTATTTCTTGTAAAACATACGTGCAGAGATAGGGTATTTATAACCCTCTGCAGATCTTTCCGTTTGTAACAACCCGAGAGAATCTGTGATCATGCGCGAGTGGTTGCAACGTGCAGATCCGATTCTCTTAAACGGGTGCAACTCTACTCGAAAATCTCAATAGAATTTTAAATAAAAATAAAAAATAAAAACCAACAAAAATGTAGCAGGTCCAACAAGCCCCTTAATCGAACTGCATTCGTTTCCGTAGGTCGTGAGCGCGCGCTGTTGACACTCTAAAAAAGACAAGATTCCTAACTGGCCTGAACAATGTCTAACTTGTTAACATCTACAAAAGACAAGCGGCAGACAAGCTGAAGACCAGTTCTTTACCCATCCTAAAGGGACGTATCAACAACTTGGACTCTATTGATCCAGTGAAGTAGACAGTAAGCCAAGAAAAGCTCGTGAGAATGCCCAAGCAGGTCCAGAGACACTAAGTTAGCTCAACACTTAGTCTCGCACGAGCCCGCGAGATAAGTCTCGCATAAGAAGCTAAAGTTGCTTAGCATCGCAGGAAGCTCCTTCACAGCCTCGCTCCGATCTAACTTACAACTTCGCACAGAAATGCTCAGTTAACTCCACAGAGAGTTAGCTTCGCTCGAAGTCCCATGCAGCTGCGCAAAAGGGTAATTGGTAGCTTCTGAAAAAACACCTAGAGGGGGGGTGAATAGGTGTAAGTGCTAATCTAGGAACTAAATGCGCTAAATGCGGAAGCTAATGCAAATTTTGCAATCACACTTAGTACAATCAACAAGTGTAGCCGAATTCCCCGTGAAGGGCTCTGGACTAACTCCTCTTGATTCCCCTTGAATGGGTTGAGGTGCTATGTGAAGCTCTTGTTGATTAAGTACAAGTGAGGCACACACAAACAACCAAGCATATACAAGATATAGCAATATGAAATATGCAAGGCAATACACAAGCAAATATGATATGTATGATGAGAATGAAATATGATGCTTTGCACAAAATAAGAGAGAGAGAGAGTTAGAGAGACAAGTGGATCAAACGCTAACAATAAGATATGTTTTGAGGTTCGAGCACCTTGCTCTACATCCCCGCCTACACCACCGTGTAGGATTTTCAATCCACTATAACGTCCACCGAGGACTCCCACCGAGGGAACCTTCACCGAGAAGGATTTGTTACAACACAAGGAGTACTGAACTCCTCTCTCAAACAACCACCTCACAACCGAGGGGTAGGCCCGTAGCCAATACAACCAACAACCAACACCTCTACCGAAGAGAGTTACAAACCAAACTCCACCTCTCACTAGAGGGAGCAAACCAATCACCCGATCACCTCTACCAAAGAGGGATACAACAAGAACAAGGGTGTATAACAAGTGGTTCCAAAAACCACAAACTCAAACTCTCTTTTCTTTTCTCTTTTTCCACAAAACAAAAGATCCTAATAGAATAGGATAGGTGATAGCTCAAGTGTGGAAACAAGGTGTTTTTGGAAACAAGCAACAAAGAAAAACTACTTGGGAAATCTCTTATAAATGATAGAAAATAAAATCAATACAATCTCCCAAAACCCTAGTTTTCTTTGATTTTCCAAAAACCCAAAAACATAAAGTTGAAATCTTTTTAGCACAAAAACTCTTTTCAAAACTTGTTTTAAACTCAGAAAAACTGGGTATTTTTCTCTTATAAAAACCTTGGCCAAAATCTCAAAGAATTGGGGTTTATATAGGCCTATCAGAAAACTAGCCGTTAGGCTAATGTGGCAGCCTGACAGGCTAACGGTCGACCGGCCGGTCGATCGCCAACGGTCAGAAATGTGACCGTTGGGCAACCACGGTCGACCGGGCCCGGTCGACCCAAACAAACAGAGAGCACTGCTCTCAGACCCGGTCGACCCTGGCGGTCGACCGTCCCAGTGTCTCCAAACGTGCACAGATCTGTGCACATCGGTCGACCGACCCGGTCGACCGACTTCAGCCAAGTCGACTAGGTCAGTTGACTAGTCGACTGATTGAAACCTGGAACAGAAATCTGGGTCAGAAAAACAGTTTAAAAATATTTTGAAAAATCTTTTAAGTCTTCTAAAAATCCACAAAACTTGTTTTACCATTTTGTATTGAAACACAAACTTGTGATAAAAATTTCAAGACATATATCAATCATATCAATTTATTTTTGTGTCTTGTATATTTTATCAAAAACAATACTTGTATTTTTATCAAACTTGATTTTACACAATAGGAAATCTGATTTTCCTAAAAACTCATGAATAGACATATCAAAATAAGTTTGTTTAAGATCTGAAGCATGTATGTATATTGAACACATCTAATATATATAAAACCATGTAAACTTGTTTTGATCAAACTATTCATGAAAACCAAATCCAAAATATAAATCGTGTGTGTGTTGTGCACTTGAGCATATCAACTATACTTATCTTTACAAATTGGATCTAAATACACAAAACTAAACTAGGATACCTAAGTCTTCTTGACGATCTTCATCTTCAAGTAGACCCGATCCAAAACTCCATCCATGGGCTAGGCAATGTGTGATCTTGAAGCTTGATCCCTGGAACACCATGAAAAGATTCTAAACACCTTGTTGAAGCTAATCACCAACTAATATCTTGGTTAATGATCTGAAACTTAAACAACACAAGAATATTAGTAAACATAACTACATGAGTTAATCATCATCAAAACTAGGGTGGAAGGCCTTTGGGCCAACAATCTCCCCCTTTTTGATGATGACAAAACTCATGGAGTTATATATGCATGGATTAAAGTTAAGCTTCAAAGAAGCTCCCCCTTAACTCATGCATAAACAAATAAACAAAAGATATGCAATGAATGTACATAAACATGTATGCATTAACATGCATAAAACACATAAACATATTCTAGAAGCTCTAGATACAATTAAATTAATAAAACATTAATAAAAACACTAGATGCTCTAGATACCAATAAAACTTAATATATGCAAAAACATAAGTATGCATATATAAAACTCAAATCTTTCTCCCCCTTTTTGTCAATCATCAACAAAGGGGTAAACAATCAAAACAATAAATGAGGGGTAAAAATCTTTCTCCCCCTTTTTGTCAATCAAAATAATAAAACAATGTTCTCCCCCTTTTTGTCTAAAACAAAAACAAGGCCAATAAGGGGTGACAATCAATTTGGATATCAATTGAAAATATGTCAATGAAGCATCTTGATACCAATTGAAAGTAAACGAGGATCAATAAATGTATATGCTATATACATTCATGAAGAGGAAGACGCTAAGTTTGCTTCCCTACACATATGCATTACATGAAGGAGGAATGTTAAGCCCTAATTCACATAACACACATTATGTAATGCATAAGAGGATATGTGAAGCTCCCCTTACACACGTGTACCACATAAAGAAGAGATGTTAAGCTCTTCAATACAAAATACACTCATCATGAATCTATATGTGGAAGAGATGTTAAGCTCTCCTTGCTTATAGTCAATATAAATCAAAACTCTTGTATAATAATTTTTTTAAAAAATTTTGAGATACCAATTTAAAATTTTCAAATAAACATCTTGATATCAATTGAAATTAACCATTATTATTTTCTATCATAAAGTAAGGGAGTGAAAATACAAATACCAATTGAAATATGAAAATCGAATTTTCTCCCCCTTTATGAAATACCAACAAAAACTATGCATAGGCTTGAAATAAGATACCAATTGAAAACTAAATCAATTGAAATGAAGTTGAAGCTCAAGCTCTAGCATAAACAAAATTTGTGCTTAAGATATAGAAATATAATAGCACAAATAAAACAAGTATATGTGTATGAAATAGAATGAGTACCAATCACCAATAGATGATACCAATTAAAAGTATACATACACAATAAACATATGAGTATACAAAAGAATCAAGATTGATACCAATTGAAAAAGTTCAATGATACCAATTGACATAACAATAAAAGCATGGTATAACTCATATAACTAATCCTCCCATCTCATGCACAAGTTTAAAAAGATTTTCAATATAAACATACAAGGCATGGACTCCCATCCATCCTCTCGTTAAGGGTAGGGGTTTTCAAAAATAGATTTGAAAAATAAGCTTTGTTTGAATAACTCTACCAAAAGAAGAATACGAACTAGTTAAATGAGAAATCTTGTTAACTAGTACGAAATCCTTCAAGCAAGGAATACAACAAAATAATTTTCATAAAACACATGTAAATCACATAGCACTTAAAACACTCAATATTCAATGAAGTCCATACATGCTCATGAAAACATAATCATGAGAAATATTTTTAAAAATGGTGAGTGTACCAGTAATGTGTGACATGACATTATGAATTTCCAATTAAGCTCAAAAATTCCTTGAAACAAGAAAACATGAAAATTATCAAAACTATTTAATCTTCAAAGCATATGTATGTCTTATACAAACTAAAGTATACATACATATCCAAACACAACGAGTCCACTAAGATATATGCATGAAGGCACGTGGCTCAAAAAGGATGTATATGTATAACAATAATTTGGATTAAAATAGACATATACATGAAGTTAAATAAAAACACATGGAAACATGAAAAGCTAAATTTTCATTAAAACAAATTTCATTTCAAGGTATATGTATGAATTGTCAACACAATAAGTATACATACATATCCCTAAACACAATTGAGTCCATATATAGATTTGCATGAAAGGCAAATGACTCAAGGGGTATACATGTATATCTTAAAGTTTGGCAAAATACACATATACATGAATTGAAAACTTATACACATAAAACAAATCCAAAAATAGGAATACAAGTTTAAAATACATGAATCATCAAAACTAGACTATACTAGCACATCTAATGGGAACAAATAAGCAATCAAGCACAAACATATATGGATTTATTTGTGACCCACTATATGCACAAATATATATCTAGTCTTAATGAAAACTAACACTTAAACATGTAATCAAGGCATGAAGCATAAAATAAAACAAAAATTCATCATGATAAATAAAAACATGATTATTATGCAAATTCACATGTTATTAAACCTAAGATAAACATGATAGCTAAACAATGGTGAGAACACTAAAATAATGGTCCATATTAAACATGGGTGTCTCAAAAGGCTAAACATGTATATTATTAATCTAATAAGCATGGCATTTTCATACTAATCACTAAACAATGAAACATGCTATAAACAATGAATATTAAAAGCATGTAAATAAAAATAAGGAGTTAGGAATCGTTACCAAAACCTAGAAGGCAACTTCCTTTGTCTCCAAAACATGGTGGTTCTCTCCACCAAACCTTCCCTTGAAAGTGATGCATCCAAATAATCTCCTTTAAGTACGGAACGCATCCACTCCAAGGTGCCTCTACTCTCACGTCATGTGAGAGCCCACACCTACAACAAATAAAGGAGGGGTGGTCTTCGGTACCCACATCTTATTGGGTCCATGGGGGTTAGTACCTTCTCTAACCCAAACAAATTTATTTGCTAAATTATCAACATGTATTCTATCATAGCAAAATTTAGTAAGGTGGCCCTTACATCCACAATGTGTACATGTGTACACATGAGCATACATAGTGTGATGGTGTCCGTGAGGAGCATGTGTATGCCGTGGAGGGTGTGCATGAATAATAGATGGAACTTGTTTTTTTGAAATAAAGATTCCAAACGTGTATGCCCAACAACACATTGGCTCAAAGTGGAGCCCAAACAATCTACACTCTTCTTAATCAAAGATATATCATTGTTAATTAAAGAAGAGGTGTGGCATGCAATAGGTGAAGTGTGTGATACTACCCTAGCATGGCAAACATGTGCATCATATTATTTTTCAAAACAATATTTTTCTTTAAACAAACTTCTAAATAATTTGAAATAGAAATAATCTTATTTTTCAAAGCAACATTCTCCTTTAAAACAAAATCAACTTTTGAAGACAAATTTTCATTTTTCTTCAAAATAACATGGCAATCATTTTTAGATTTTAAAAACTCATTTTCTTTAAGTGCAAGTTCTAATTGAGATCTTAATGAATCCCTTTCATTATAGATCTCAACCTTCTCTTGCAAAACATTGTTAAGTTTAGAAGACAATTTTTCATTTTCTTTATTTAAAGCAAAAGTCTTCTTTTTCAACAAATTATATTTTTCAATTAATTTTTCACAAACTATAGATAGTTCTTCATTTAAAGCATGGGGATCAACAAATCATTTGAAAAACTAGCACAATCATTACTATCTAGTTGAGATTCCGAAAGTACCTTAAGGGAGTCATTCCCTTGGACCGTATAGCATTGTTGCTGCTCGGATTCTCCACTAGATTCCTCCGGTTGATTTGGCAATTGAAGCTTGGAGGTGGTGGTGGTTGTCAATTTGTTCCACACTACAAAAGCGGAATCAAAGTTAGAAACACGCAAAAGATAATCTTTAGGCAATGTGCTTCTAATGGCCTCAAGGGCTTGTGCATTGGCCCCTATATGCTTGCTATCACTAAGGAAGGATTCCTTGGTAATGGCAAGGTGAACCTTATAACCTAGGGTTTGTAGGTAAATGGCCATCCTAGTCTTCCAAACAACAATGTTGGAAGGGTCAAAACTAGGTGGGGTCATGAAGTCCATGGTATAAACTATATGTGTGCAAACAAGCAAATGCAAACAAGATTAGCAAACAAATGGATCTCACTCCTAGGATGTTAAGCCTAAATATCAGGAGCACTAGCTCTGATACCAATTGAAAAATACCTAGAGGGGGGGTGAATAGGTGTAAGTGCTAATCTGGGAACTAAATGCGCTAAATGCGGAAGCTAATGCAAATTTTGCAATCACACTTAGTACAATCAACAAGTGTAGCCGAATTCCCCGTGAAGGGCTCTGGACTAACTCCTCTTGATTCCCCTTGAATGGGTTGAGGTGCTATGTGAAGCTCTTGTTAATTAAGTACAAGTGAGGCACACACAAACAACCAAGCATATACAAGATATAGCAATATGAAATATGCAAGGCGATACACAAGCAAATATGATATGTATGATGAGAATGAAATATGATGCTTTGCACAAAATAAGAGAGAGAGAGAGAGTTAGAGAGACAAGTGGATCAAACGCTAACAACAAGATATGTTTCGAGGTTCGAGCACCTTGTTCTACATCCCCGCCTACACCACCGTGTAGGATTTCCAATCCACTATAACGTCCACCAAGGACTCCCACCGAGGGAACCTTCACCGAGAAGGATTTGTTACAACACAAGGAGTACCGAACTCCTTTCTCAAACAACCACCTCACAACTGAGGGGTAGGCCCGTAGCCAATGCAACCAACAACCAACACCTCTACCGAAGAGGGTTTCAAACCAAACTCCACCTCTCACTAGAGGGAGCAAACCAATTACCCGATCACCTCTACAAAAGAGGGATACAACAAGAACAAGGGTGTACAACAAGTGGTTCCAAAAACCACAACTCAAACTCTCTTTTCTTTTCTCTTTTTTCACAAAACAAAAGATCCTAATAGAATAGGATAGGTGATAGCTCAAGTGTGGAAACAAGGTGTTTTTGGAAACAAGCAATAAAGATAAACTACTTGGGAAATCTCTTGTAAATGATAGAAAAAGAAAATCAATACAATCTCCCCAAAACCCTAGTTTTCTTTGATTTTTCAAAAACCCAAAAACAATAAAGATGAAATCTTTTTAGCACAAAAACTCTTTTCAAAACTTGTTTTAAACTCAGGAAAACTGGGTATTTTTCTCTTGTAAAAACCTTGGCCAAAATCCCAAAGAATTGGGGTTTATATAGGCCTATCATTATATAGGCCTATCAGAAAACTAGCCGTTAGGCTGATGTGGCAGCCTGACAGGCTAACGGTCGACCGGCCCGGTCGACCGCCAACGATCAGAAATGTGACCGTTGGGCAACCACGGTCGACTGGCCCGGTCGACCCAAACAAACAGAGAGCACTGCTCTCAGACCCGGTTGACCCTGGCGGTCGACCGTCCCAGTGTCTCCAAACGTGCACAGATCTGTGCACGTCGGTCGACCGACCCGGTCGACCGACTTCAGCCAAGTCGACTAGGTCAGTTGACTAGTCGACTGATTGAAGCCTGGAACAGAAATCTAGGTCAGAAAAATAGTTTAAAAATATTTTGAAAAATCTTTTAAGTCTTCTAAAAATCCACAAAACTTGTTTTACCATTTTGTATTGAAACACAAACTTGTGATAAAAATTTCAAGACATATATCAATCATATCAATTCATTTTTGTGTCTTGTAAATTTTATCAAAAACAATACTTGTATTTTTATCAAACTTGATTTTACACAATAGGAAATTTGATTTTCCTAAAACTCATGAATAGACATATCAAAATAAGTTTGTTTAAGATATGAAGCATGTATGTATATTGAACACATCTATATATATATAAACCATGTAAACTTGTTTTGATCAAACTATTCATGAAAACCAAATCCAAAACATAAATCGTGTGTGTTGTGCACTTGAGCATATCAACTATACTTATCTTTACAAATTGGATCTAAACACACAAAACTAAACTAGGATACCTAAGTCTTCTTGACGATCTTCATCTTCAAGTAGACCCGATCCAAAACTCCATCCATGGGCTAGGCAATGTGTGATCTTGAAGATTGAGCCCTGGAACACCATGAAAAGCTTCTAAACACCTTGTTGAAGCTAATCACCAACTAATATCTTGGTTAATGATCTGAAACTTAAACAACACAAGAATATTAGTAAACATAACTACATGAGTTAATCATCAACAAAACTAGGGTGGAAGGCCTTTGGGCCAACAGCTTCGCCACAAAGTAATCCAGCTCCGCTGAAGAGCTTTCTTTTAATTTGGCCTGATGCTTCTCCCAGCTCCGCCATGAGCTCAACGCAATGACTCCGCTACGGATCTTTTATGGTCACCTTTGACCAATCAAATATCTAGATGATATCAAATATAATTGAGATCAAATCTAATTGAGATCAAATTTGGCAGTTGTTTGCCATGATCTTTTGACTCTCCCAATCAAGTGAGAAGATCAGGGGAGATCTTTCAGTTATTTGGAAAGAATCAAGGGAGTATCCCTCATTTAGCAGAACGGATCAAGAGATCAGCTATTCCTAACTTCGCAGAAGCTGATTCTAGCTTCGCGGCGAGGCTACTTACCGGATGTAAAACAGATTGACCCAATCTGTTTCCAGATTTTCAGGGCGATTATATCCCTACTCCTCCTTATAAATAGCTTACCATGGGCGAGAGCTAAAAAGGAAAAAAGGAAGGCTCAGAAAAAAGAGAGGAGAGACGGCTAAGGATAGGGATCTACTCTCTTACTTTCAAGAATTCACAGAATTACTTCTCTAATCAGGGTGCTAATACCCTAAGATCTTCCTCCCTCTCAAAGAATCTCCGGAACCAGGCGAGAAGGAATTCCTAAGCGGAGGCAGCTCAAGAAGTAATAAGAGGGCTCTACCGACCTTCTGTTCTCCGATTCCCCAAACCAGGCGAGAAGGTAATCCCATCAGGCGGCAGTCCGATTGTCTAATCGATCGCATCGTCAAAGGGATAAAGTGATCGCGCGCTGATCAGATTCCTACCAGCACACCTCTCCAGAAATCTCAGAGGAGATCTACCTGTAATCTTCTTACTACAAAGAATTACTTGTAATTTCCCTCCTCGAATTTTTTTGTAAGTTTACCCCTTTGCAAAATTAATGGAAAACAAGATGGCGACTCCGCTGGGGATTCAGATTATCCACTGCTGAGAATCAAGTGTGGCAATGTGATAATCAGATCTTCGGGTCTACTGCTGAGGCGCTGCCCATTCACTCTGGCCAAGAACTTACGCGCGACTGCAAGGAAGTCGGCATAGCCGAAACCCCTCTAGCTAATTCTTCGAAGCAAGTCTCTGTCAAGACAGATAAAGCTATCCGCAAGCCTACTACAGTCTTCTGGTGCAACAAAGAGGGTAAGAATCTTGAGCCTGTTACTTTCGAAAACCCGGTCGTTCATTTCGACCAAGAAAAATTTGAAGAACTCCTAGAGGTGGTCCGATGACCACGCACGGAAGCATAGAAAGGTCACAATGGCTAAGGTTTCAGAGCACAAACCGGACGTGGACTCCTCCCAACTTTTCTCAGCCTCGCGTGTGGCTAGCCAGGTTCCCTGTGAACCTGAGTCTCCTCTTCCAAAGAAGACGTGGAGGCCAAAACAGAAAGCTCTATATGAAGCTTTAGGCGCAGCTACGCCACAGGTCCGCCTATCTCGTGAAGATAAAGGCAAGATACCTGCCTGCTTCGTTGAGACTATCAGCCGCGAAGCTGAAATGGCGACTACACCTTCGCCTAATTCAAGAACGGTAACTCCTCGCCCCAACCTCATTCTCATGAGCGAAGCTACTGATGGCGTGGCAAACACAGCGCCAGTAAAGCGCCCAGCGGTGCTAACCTCCTTCGCAGTAAGGTATCAGATAAAGCACCATAGCGTGCTTCGCCCCCCAGCTCCTTAAGCGCTAAGCTCGCTCTTCACAGCGGAGTTAAGGGATTGTCCCCAAGTGTTGATAGCGTTGCTTACGCAGATTCAACACCCAAGACCATTCCTAAAGTTCTTAGCTGCGAAGCTAGAGCTAAAACACTATCTAGTGCTAACCACCTCTGCGGTGATGAAAAGAATAAGGTGTCGTCCTATGCGCAATCCAACACAGCCTCTGTGCCGAGTCGCTTAAGCCCGGCTACATCTGACTTGCGAGAGTTCTTAACGAACAAACGGAAGCTAGATTTACTCCAAACTTCTCCCTCTTGTTGTCAGCAAGTGGGATGTCAGTTGGTGACAGTCCATTCAGTCCATTGCCGGCTTGGACCAAGCCCCGCCACTCCTCAAAACTGACGATCAATTTTTGACCGACTATCGCAAGAAGCTCTTGTGAAGCATCGCGAAAGGAGCGTATCGCAAGATCTACCAGATTTGCCCTCTGCATCCGTTAATATGATCAGAAATGGACGAGAGCCGTGTAGAGGCAGACAAGCGTCGCATGCTGCTAACTCTCCTCCCTTCTGTTCTCCAGATCCGGATTATAGTTCAGGCTTACGCCAAGTCTTGGTGCACGTAGAAGGCGTCTTCTGAAACACCAGATCTAGGATCTCAATACCCTACAATTACGAACAGCCATCCTCATCAGCCACAGTAACCTCACCAGAACCAATAAGAAGATTATTTCAATGGTCTGATGAGAAGGACGAAGACAGTGGGTATCCCTCTTCAGCAACAGTCAGCTCAGTAAGAATAGATAGAGTATCAGTGAATATGACTGATAACGGTAATGATGTCCTTCATCGATGGTTGGAAGCTCAAGAGTAAACCTCTAAAGCTCAGCAGTAAGCCTTGGACAACATTCAGCAGATGCTCGCTCAACTCCTTACTAACCAGAATAACAATGATACCGGAAGTAACCATAATGAGGAAGAACATCATAACGATGAACAACCCAAGGCTGAGAAGTCAAAGGAAAGTTCTTCTATGGATGCTGAAGTTCTTAAAGGCATCCAAACTCAGATTGCATCCCTAACTCAGAAGGATGAACTAAAGAAAGTAGGAAAAGTCCGTCCTTGCCCTTTTGAATGGGATTCAGTACCATACCCACCAAAGTTCAAGACCAACGTTACATAAGTATGATGGTAAGAGCTCGACAAACTAGCACATCTACTACTTCCAGTCTCAGACTAGTAATGTTATAGACAATGATGCTATCATGGCCAGACTGTTCATTGGCACCCTGAAGGGGGTAGCATTTCACTGGTTCCGAAGTCTCCCTCCGGGCTCCATCAATTCTTGGGTCGACTTAGAAACTCGATTTCTTTCTCATTTTTACGAAGACGATACTGGGGTAACCATGGACAAACTCCTCTCTACCGTACAAAGGAAGGGTGAATCTGTCCGTGACTACATTGAACGGTTCAGAAACTTGTCTCTGATATGCCCAACAGGGATGCCATTATCCATGCTCTTGCAGACATGTAGGCATAACTTCCTGGACCAAGTGGAGATTCGCATAGGAGCCGTCAAAGCCCTTACCTGGAAAGAACTGGTAGAGCAAGCTTAGATAGCCGAAAAGTCGGCTAAAAAATTTGAGCCATCTACCCCTAAAAGCAAATGGGGTGTGAATAATAAGGGCACAGCGACATGGCGCAGTCTTCCCAAGCTAAAGGCAAGATCATTACCGGTGTGGGGGTTATGTTTATCTCTCCACAAAATCATGTCCTTTCTAGAGTATTTTCTATGACGGAATCATGCTCCAACAATGTGGCAGAATACAATGCTCTACTTATTGGCTTTCAGCTTGCTCATGAAATGAGGGTACGCTACCTTGAGGCTTATGGCGATTCAAAACTGATTGTCAATCAGGTTAAAGGCGAATATGAGGTCCGTCACGAAGATTTGGTACCTTATTATCACGCAGTCATCGAAATGGCTAATTTATTTGATGGCTTTTACATCAGTCACGTGTCTCGATCCCAGAACACTAGGGCCGATGCACTGGCTGTATTAGCAACAACGCTAGCCTTGCCATTCGTCACCGAGTATCACCTTACAGTGGCGACTCGACACCTTGTCTGTTCTAAACATATGTTGAGAACCAAAGAAGTCTATACTATCTCGACAGATCTTGAACCGAGAGATTGGCGATTTTTCCTCATCGACTATGCTTTGTATGATTATGAAAATCACCTAGAGGGGGGATGAATAGGTGATTATGCTAATCTAGTCAGCTTAATGCGAAATTTAAAAACTAATTGCAATTAACAAGAGATGCACACTCAAACAAGCCAAGCAAATAATTATGAATGAACAATATGAATTTATGCAAGGCACAATATAGAGAGAGAGAGTAAGAGCCAAGGGATCAAGCGCAAACAACAAAATAAGTTTCGAGGTTCGAGCACTAGCTCTACATCCCCGCCTTCACCCAGAAGGATTTTAAGTCCACTAGCTTGTCCACAAAGGACTCCCACAAAGGGAACCTCCACCAAGGATTTGGGGCAATAACAATTACAAGGAGTACCCAACTCCTCTCCTTACAAACACAACCTCCTCCTTGAGGCACAACTCCAAGCCAACAAACAATCACCTCACAACTTGAGGGATTAGCACAAAGTAACACAAGGATCACCTCACAACTTGAGGGATTAGCACAAAGCAACACAAGGATCACCTCACAACTTGAGGGATATAACCCAAAGGCACAAAGCCAAGCAAAGATTGGGTTTATAACTTGGTGGTCTAATAAACAACCACAAACAGTCTCTTTCTCCCACACAAAGATCCTATAGAATAAGATAGTAGATGTAGCTCAAGTGTGGAGAAAACTAATGGAATGGAAATCAAAATCACAAAGAAAATCTTTGGGAAAAACTAGAAATCAAGATGAAGAAGTTGAATCAAAATCTTTTCCCAAAAACCCTTTTCTTTGATATTCCAAACCCTAGCAAAAATACCAAATAGATTGTTCAAATTAAAGCCCAAAAACTTCTTTTGATTGCTGTGAAAACACTAGAGAGTCAGGAAAAATTCGCACAAAAAATCTTAGAGAAAAACTCTTTCCAATGGGGTATTTATAGCCCCCAGAAAATTATAGCTGTTGGCAGCAGAAAATGCCAGAAATGGCCTACCAGTCGACCGGTCGGTCGACCGTCCAACGGTCATATTTTGACCGTTGACAGCTACCAGTTGACCGGGCGATCGACCGTCCCCAGAACCAAAGAGCAACGGCTCTCTGGCCGGTCGACCGCTCGGTCGACCATAACAAACAGAGAGCAACCTGCTCTCAGTCAGTCGACCGTGCGGTCGACCGACTTAAGGGGCAGCCAGCGTGCACGTATCCGTGCACGTCGGTCGACCGCTACGGTCGACCGGCCTAGCCTGGCAGCTGAAGTTCTAGGAAAAACTTGGTTTTTAAAGACTTAAAAATTCCCATAAATTCTCTAAAATTTCACAAAAATAGTTTTCTCATTTTTCATTGAAATACAAACTTGTGTTAAAAAGTTTAATACAAATCTCAAACATTTTGAACTATTTTTGTGTTATAGAAATTTTGTCAAAAACCAAAAACTTGGATTTTTGAATAGAAAATACATTTTGTCCAAAACTCATCCAAATACAAAAACATGATATTAAACAACATTTAGGCATGATGTATATGGATATAATCCTATATACATGAAACATATATATATCCATGTTTTTGACTTTAATTCCAAAATATGTTTTGTTAAAAATACCAAAACATAAAACAAATGAATAAGTAAGTCAAAACTAAGTTTGTCTAGGAAGTTAAGCATGCATGTATATAGAACAAATCTAGTATACATTAAACCATGTAAACTTGTTTTGAATCTATCTATTCATGAAACCAAGATCGGTTAAACCAAAAACGGATAAAACCGAAAACCAATATTCAAAACATGAAACGTGTGTGTTGTGAACTTGAGCATATCATACTATTCTAATCTTTACAATATGGATCTAAACACAAAACTAAATTATGGTACCGATGTCTTCTTGTAGAGCGCCGTCTCCAAGCCTACTCGATCCAAAACTCCTTGATCCACCGAGCAATTGCTATATATGATCTTTGACGCTCGGGCTCTTGAATCAACATGTGAAAGCTTCCAAATCATCTTGTTGAAGCTAATCACCTACTAATAACTTGATTAATGATCTGAAACTAAAATCACAAGATTATTAGTACACATAACTACATGAGTTAATCATCATCAAAACTAGAGTGGAAGGCCTCTGGGCCAACAATCTCTCCCTTTTTAATAATGATAAAACTCATGGAGTTATATATGCATGGATCAAAGTTAAGCTTCAAAGAAGCTCCCTCTTAACTCATGCATAAAACAAATAAACATAAATATGCAATGAATGACAATGCATAATCATGCATAAACAATAAATGGCTCTAGATACCAATGAAATGTTTAAAAACAAAACATTCTCTAGATACCAATTAAAATTAAACTAAATTAAACTTAATATATGCAAAACATAAACATGCATATATAAAACTTCTCAAATAATTCTCCCCCTTTTTGTCAATCATCAATAAAGGGGTAAAAATCAAACCAAAACAAAATCTTCTCCCCCTTTTTAATACAAAGAAACACTCATCAATAAGGGGTAAAAGCAAGACCAAATCAATAAAATTTTCTCCCCCTTTTTGTTCGAAACCATGAATCAATAAAAGGGTTAATAAAGACAATGTTCTCCCCCTTTGTCTAAAACAAAAAACAAAACCAAATAGGGGTGACTATCAATTAAGATATCAATTGAAAATATGTCAAAGTAGCATCTTGATACCAATTTAAAGGAACCATAAAAATATTGATACCAATTATAAGAAAACAATCTTGATACCAAGTGAAATTAAACATAACAAATTTTGAATTTCTAAACAAGGATTTTGATACCAATTGTAAATATTTTACATTTTGAACATATGATACCAAATTAAAATTTTCAATCATAAAGTATGAGAGTGGAAATCAAATACCAATTGAAAGATGAAATACAATTTTTCTCCCTCTTTATGAATTACCGAATAAAAACATGCAAAGCTTGTATATGGATACCAATTGAAAACTAGTCAATTGAAACAAGATTGTCATTATAAAACAAGCTTTATCATGATCAAAATTTGTGCTCTAAGATATATGAATATAATAAGCACAAATAAAAACATATATATGTATGAAAATTAGATACCAATTGAAATTGATACTCTTTGAAGTGCAAGCATACAAAAAATATATGAGTATACAAAAATGTCAATATTGATACCAATTGAAAGAATTTCAATGATACCAATTGAAACAACAATAATGATCAAGTGTATACATCATATAACTAGCCTCCCAATCATGTTCAAGTTTAAAATGATTTTCAATATCAAGCATACATGAGCATGATCTCCCATCCAACCACCCATTGAAGGTAGGGGTTTTCAAAAATAGGTTTGAAAATAGAGTACGTTTGAAAATCTCTACCATAAGAAGAATACGAACTAGTTAAATGGGAAATCTTGTTAACTAGTACGAAATCCTTGAAGTAAGGAATAAAACAAAATTGTTTTTCATGAAACACATGTAATTCACATGATCACTAAACACTCAAAATCCATAAAGTCCATATCATAGTCTCATGAAAACAAATCATGAGTAAACTAATAAAGTGAGTGTACAATTATAATATGACACATATCAACATGAAAATATTCAATTAAGCTCATGTGAAATTCCTTAAAAACATGAAAACATGAAAAACTAGATTTTCATTACCAATTGAGATTACCTAAAAACAAGAAACTCATCAAAACGATTTAAACTTCAAGGTATATGTATGTCATGTACAAACTAAAGTATACATACATATCCTAAACATAATGAGTCCACAAAAGTATATGCATGAAGGCACGTGGCTCAAAGGATGTACATGTATAATCAATAGTTTGGACAAGATAGACATATACATGAAGTTAAAAACACATGATCATAGAAACATATTCAAGATGAGGAATACAAGTTAGAATGCATGAATCATCAAAACTAGACTATACTAGCACATTTAATGGGTACAAATAGGCATTCAAGCACAAACATAAAAAGATTTACTTGTGGCCCATTCTATGTACAAGTATAAATCCTAGTTTTCATGAAAACTAACATCTAAATATATATTCAAATCATGAAGCATATAACGACACATAAATCAACATGATGGACATAAGAATGATCATGAAGAAAATCCACATGCTATTAGAATCATGATATACATAATAGCTAAACGAATGGTGAGAACACAACAATGGTCTATCTAAACATGGGTGATCTCAAAAGCTATACATGCATGTCAAAAGTCTAATAAATATGGCATTCAACATACTAAACAAAACATGAGTCATCAAAACAAATTATCATAAACATTCATATGATCATTATGTATATACATATACATTAGATCTAGTGCATACATATTAGTTTAAACAAGGTGAGAACACATAGATATAAATTCATATAAGTAAGAAGTGTCTCAAGTAACTAAACATGTATATCACTAATCTAATCAACATGACATAAGCATAATGAACAATAAAACATGACATGCTATAAATAGATGAACATGAAAACATGTAAATATAAACGGGAGTTAGAGATAGATACCAAAATTGATGAAGGCATCTCTCAAGTTCTCCAAAACAAGATGGTCCTGCCACCAAACTTCCCTTGAAAGTGATGCATCCAAAAATGGTTCTCTTTAAGCTTGGAACGCATCCACCTCAAGGCACCAATACTCTCACGTGATGCGAGAGCCCACACCTACATCAAAAATCAAAGGGGTGGTCTTTGGTACCCATTTTCTTTTGGGTCCATAGGGGTTAGTGTCTTTCCTAACCCAAACAAGATTATTTGCTAAATTTTCAATATGTAAACGATCATATCAAAATCTAGCAAGGTGGCCTTTTCGACCACAATGTGTACATGTGTACACATGGGCATACATAGTGTGAAGTTTGTGATCGTGATGAGCATGTGTATGCCGTGATGGGTGTGCATGCAAAGATGGAACTTGTTTCTTGCGAACTAAGGTTTTCAAGCGTGTATGATTCAAAGTACATTGGCTCAAAGTGGAGCCCAAACAATCTACACTTTTCTTCAAAATATTTATGTCATTTTCAATAGTAGAAGATAAAGTGGAGCATGCAAAAGATGTGCAAGAAGAAGAAGCTATACTAGCATGGCACACATGAGAATCAATATCAATTTTCAAAGATTCATTTTTCTTTAAAACTAAATCCAATTCTTTTGTAATGAAATCAATTTCATTTTTCAAAACAAGGTTATCTTTTAAAACAAAATCCAATTTAGAAGATAGAACCTCATTGTTTTTCACAACATCATCACAATCATTTTTGCTTTTCAAAACATCAATCTCTTTTAGGACAAGGTCTAGTTGAGATCTTAGTGAGTCACGTTCACTAGTAATCTCTTCCTTCTCTTGCAAAATCGATTCAAAAGTTGAGCACAAATCCTTCATTTCTTCTTTTAAATCAAAGTTCTTCTTTTTCAAAAGTTCATATTTTTCTAAGAATTTTTCAAGCTTTGAGGCAAGTTCTACATTTAAATTTTGAACTTCCAAATACCCATAGCAATATGAACTAGAGTTATCATCTAGTTGAGAATCTGATTGTACCTCAAGGGAGTCTTTCCCTTGGACCATGAGGCAATGCTCGTCAGACTTGTCTCTCCTAGATCTCCTCAACTTGTTGATAATCCTTGGTAGCTCGGGGAAGTCAATATGCTCCAAACTGCAAAAGCTGAATCATAATGATCAAACACCGGTAAAAGATCTTCATTAAGAGATGCTCTAAGTGTTTTAAGTGCTAATGCATTTGCCTTTTATGCTTGCTATGATTTGGGTAGGATTCATTAGTAGTGGCTTGATAAACTAGATGTCCTAAGGTTTTCAAATGACTACTCATATTGGCCTTCCAAACATCAAGTCTAAAAAAGTCAAACATAGGAGGGCTATCCATGAGTGCAAACTAAATGTGTGCAAATGAAAATGCAAATGAAGATTAGCAAACCAAGATCTCACTCCTAGGTGGTTAAACCTAAATATCAGGAGCGTAAGCTCTGATACCATTTGAAAATCACCTAGAGGGGGGTGAATAGGTGATTATGCTAATCTAGTCAGCTTAATGCGGAATTTAAAAACTAATTGCAATTAACAAGAGATGCACACTCAAACAAGCCAAGCAAATAATTATGAATGAACAATATGAATTTATGCAAGGCACAATATATATAGAGAGAGAGAGTAAGAGCCAAGGGATCAAGCGCAAACAACAAGATATGTTTCGAGGTTCGAGCACCCAGCTCTACATCCCCGCCTTCACCCAGAAGAATTTTAAGTCCACTAGCTTATCCACAAAGGACTCCCACAAAGGGAACCTCTACCGAGGATTTGGGGCAATAACAATTACAAGGAGTACCCAACTCCTCTCCTTACAAACACAACCTCCTCCTTAAGGCACAACTCCAAGCCAATAAAAAATCACCTCACAACTTGAGGGATTAGCACAAAGCAACACAAAGATCACCTCACAACTTGAGGGATTAGCACAAAGCAACACAAGGATCACCTCACAACTTGAGGGATACAACCCAAAGGCACAAAGCCAAGCAAAGATTGGGTTTATAACTTGGTGGTCTAACAGACAACCACAAACAATCTCTTTCTCTCACACAAAGATCCTATAGAATAAGATAGTAGATGTAGCTCAAGTGTGGAGAAAACCAATGGAATGGAAATCAAAATCACAAAGAAAATCTTTGGGAAAAACTAGAAACCAAGATGAAGAAGTTGAATCAAAATCTTTTCCCAAAAACCCTTTTCTTTGATATTCCAAACCCTAGCAAAAACACCAAATAGATTGTTCAAATTAAAGCCCAAAAACTTCTTTTGATTGCTGTGAAAACACTAGAGAGTCAGGAAAAATTCACACAAAAATTTTTAGAGAAAAACTCTTTCCAATGGGGTATTTATAGCCCCCAGAAAATTATAGCCGTTGGCAGCAGAAAATGCCAGAAATGGCCTACCGGTCGACCGGTCGGTCGACCATCCAACGGTCATATTTTGACCGTTGACAGCTACCGGTCGACCAGGCGGTCGACCGTCCCCAGAACCAGAGAGCAACGGCTCTCTGGCCGGTCGACCGCTCGGTCGATCGTAACAAACAGAGAGCAACCTGCTCTCAGTCGGTCGACCGTGCGGTCGACCGGCTTAAGGGGCAGCCAGCGTGCACGTATCTGTGCACGTCGGTCGACCGCTACGGTCGACCGGCCTAGCCTGGCAGCTGAAGTTCTGGGAAAAACTTAGTTTTTAAAGACTTAAAAAATCCCATAAATTCTCTAAAATTCCACAAAAATAGTTTTCTCATTTTTCAATTAAATACAAACTTGTGTTAAAAATTTTAACACAAATCTCAAACATTTTGAACTATTTTTGTGTTATAGAAATTTTGTCAAAAACCAAAAACTATATTTTCTAAAAACTTGGATTTTTGAATAGAAAATACATTTTGTCCAAAACTCATCCAAATACAAAAACATGATATTAAACAACATTTAGGTATGATATATATGGATATAATCCTATATACATGAAACATATATATATCTATGTTTTTGACTTTAATTCCAAAATATGTTTTGTTAAAAATACCAAAACATAAAACACATGAATAAGTAAGTCAAAACTAAGTTTGTCTAGGAAGTTAAGCATGCATGTATATAGAACAAATCTAGTATACATTAAACCATGTAAACTTGTTTTGAATCTATCTATTCATGAAATCAAGATCGGTTAAACCAAAAACGGATAAACCGAAAACCAATATTCAAAACATGAAACGTGTGTGTTGTGAACTTGAGCATATCATACTATTCTAATCTTTACAATATGGATCTAAACACAAAACTAAACTATGGTACCGATGTCTTCTTGTAGAGCGCCGTCTCTAAGCCGACTCGATCCAAAACTCCTTGATCCACCGAGCAATTGCTATATATGATCTTTGACGCTCGGGTTCTTGAATCAACATGTGAAAGCTTCCAAATCATCTTGTTGAAGCTAATCACCTACTAATAACTTGATTAATGATCTGAAACTAAAATTACAAGATTATTAGTACACATAACTACACGAGTTAATCATCATCAAAACTAGAGTGGAAGGCCTCTGGGCCAACAGGTTTGCTACCGGATAACACTAAAGAAGCGGCATCTATCAGGCGAAGGTCTCTCCGCTTTTACTATGATCCAACTCTGAAGACACTTTACTATCGTTCATACAATTTACCATCGTTCATACGACGGTATTCTCCTCCATTGCCTTTCTAATTTAGAATAACAGGAAGTGCTTAAATAAGCGCACGACGGCATATGCGGAGCTCATCAGCCAGGTCCAAACTCAAAGACTGATTGCACAGGCTTAGATATTATTAGCCAACCATGATAGCCGATGCCATGCAATATGCACGGAGGTTTAAGGCCTGCCAAATTCATGCGGACTTCATACATCAGTCTCCAGAGTTGCTTCATCCAACTGTTACTCCATGGCCATTTGAAGCGTGAGGAATCGATATCGTAGGGCCAATCAGCCCCTCCTCAACGAGAGGTCACCAGTTTATCTTAGCAATAACCGATTATTTTTCAAAATGGGCAGAAGCTATACCACTAGTGGAAGTGAAAACTTCTAACATGGTTAATTTCATCAAGCACCATGTCATCCATCGATTTGGTGTCCCTAGACGGATCATCCATAATAACGGTCCCCAATTTGCAAGCCAGGTATTCTATCGGTTCTGTGATAAATACCAAATTCAGAATGTGATTTCAACTGCTTATAATCCCACTGCTAATGGCTTGGCGGAAGCATTCAACAACATAATCATTAAGCTACTCAAAAAGTTCGTTTCCTCAAATAAGCGAGACTGGGATGAGAAGCTTAGTGAATGTCTTTGGGCCTACCGAACCACAATTCGGACCCCGACAGGTAATACACCTTTTTTCCTGGTATACGGGTGCGAAGCAGTCATACCATTAGAAATTCAGATGTCATTACGAGTCGCTTTGATGACTAAGATGACAAAGGAGGACAATGATCGATTGCGACTCCAGGAGCTCGAAGCCCTAGATGAGAAGCGGTTACAAGCTCAGCAACACATTGAGTCATATCAAGCCCGGATCTCAAAAGACTTCAATAAGAAGGTTAAGCAAAGAGTCTTCCAGAAAGGAGATTTAGTTTTAGCTGTCAGACGACCGATGATCATGACGCACAAAACCAAAGGCAAATTTCAGCCCAAATGGGAAGGACCGTTTGTAATAGAAACAGTCTATTCAAACGAGACATATCGCCTTATGACTTCAAATGGTGATTTACTCATGATGCCGATCAACGGCAAGTTCTTAAAGAAGTATTATCCTTGATAGGATCCTTCTCATGATCAAGTTAACATTACACCTCTGATCAAGACCTTCAAATCCAAGATATGCAGAAGGAGCGCTCCTCTCTTTCTCTAAACGAGATCATATGACCATAAACCAGTATCGAGCTGATCGTACACTAGTTATCTCAAAGAAGAATCAAGGTTACGAATACAGTAACCAAATAATCCAACATCTCTAATGGTTAAGGATAGAGGAAAATGTTGGCCTTTAAGCCCAACATGAGTCCTTGACAACTCATCATGCTAAGGGGAATAGCATGGCTAGCCCAACTCAAACGATAGTTGGTAAAGGCATACCAAATCCGTTGACAGCTGAGAATTTGCTAAAAATCCTAAGGGACCTGTTCCCATTTGATTCCGCAGTTAAGGATAGAGGAAAATGTTGGTCATTAAGCCTAACACGAGTCCTTGAAAGCTCATCATACTGAGAGAAATAGCATGGCTAGCCCGACTCAAACGATAGTTGGTAAAGGCATACCAAATCCGTTGATGGCTGAGGATTTGCTAAAAATCCTAAGGGAACTGCTCCCATTTGATTCCCTCTCCAAAATCACTTACCAATTCCATCCATAGAATGGTAAGACCACATATAAAGGTATTCATATACCTCACAAAATTATGAGTCTAACCTATCATGTTAACACTAAACCTCTGATAGCAAGATTATAATCTACTCCCCAATGGATAAAATCAATATCCCCAGTAAATAAACCCCGCTTGCCATACTCTTCAACAGAACAATAGGTCCACTCAAATTACTGTTATATTCAAGCACCTTTAACAGTAAATGAATCCTTGTCAAGTTAACATAACACCTCTGGCAAGTTGCTTTACAAGTCCCCACAAAGCTCTCTGATACATGATCTTCTATGGGACTCATTTTCTAAATCCCCAGCGAGTTTCTGATAATCAGTCCTCAGTAGACTTTTCTGGTTGCCACGTTAACAATATACCTCTGACAATTTCTTTCAAATAACATCCGAAGGAGATATCAAAATCTTCATGGAGTTGATAATCAAGTCTCATTTCCCCCAGTGGAATTATTTCTTCGTCATCATGTCCAGTTCATCACCTCTGAATGATAAAATCTTGAGCTTAGTGGCTTCTAAATTGGTTATGTCCATGCTAACTCTGCACCGACAGATAGCCAAGTCTCATCTTTCAGTCCAGTAGGGACTATTTCTTTGTCATCATGTCTAGTTCGTCACCTCTAAATGACAAAATCTTGAGCTTGGTGGCTTCTCAATCGGTTATGTCCATGCTACCTCTGAACCGACGATAGCCAAGTCTCATCTTTCAGTCCAGTAGGGACTATCTCTTTGTCATCATGTCCAGTTCGACACCTCTGAATGATAAAATTTTGAGCATGGTGGCTTCTCAATCGGTTATGTCCAGCCACCTCTGAACTGACAGATAGCCAAGTCTCATCTTTCAGTCCAGTAGGGACAATTTCTTTGTCATCATGTCCAGTTCGTCACCTCTGAATGACAAAATCCTGAGCTTGGTGGCTTCTCAATTGGTTATGTCCATGCTACCTCTGAACCTACAGATAGCCAAGTCTCATCTTTCAGTCCAGTAGGGACTATTTCTTTGTCATCATGTCCAGTTCGTCACCTCTGAATGACAAAATCCTGAGCTTGGTGGCTTCTCAATCGGATATGTCCATGCTACGTCTGAACCGACAGATAGCCAAGTCTTATCTTTCAGTCCAGTAGGGACTATTTATTTGTCATCATGTCCAGTTCGTCACCTCTGAATGACAAAATCCTGAGCTTGGTGGCTTCTCAATCGGTTATATCCGTGCTACCTCTGAACCGACAGATAGCCAAGTCTCATCTTTCAGTCCAGTAGGGACTATTTCTTTGTCATCATGTCCAGTTTGTCACCTCTGATTGACAAAATCCTGAGCTTGGTGGCTTCTCAATCGGTTATGCCCGTGCTACCTCTGAGCCGACAGATAGCTAAGTCTCATCTTTCAGTCCAGTAGGGACTATTTCTTTGTCATCATGTTCAGTTCGTCACCTCTGAAAGGCAAAATCCTGAGCTTGGTGGCTTCTCAATCGGTTATGTCCATGCTACCTCTGAGCCGAAAGATAGCCAAGTCTCATCTTTCAGTCCAGTAGGGACTATTTCTTTGTCATCATGTCCAGTTCGTCATCTCTGAATTACAAAATCATTAGCTTGGTTGCTTCTCAATCGGTTATGTCCATGCTACCTCTGAACTGACAGATAGCCAAGTCTCATCTTTCAGTCCAGTAGGGATTATTTCTTTGTCATTCGTCACCTCTGAATGACAAAATCTTGAGCTTGGTGGCTTCTCAATTGGTTATATCCATGCTATCTCTGAGCCGACAGATAGCCAAGTCTTATCTTTCAGTCCAGTAGGGACTACCTCTTTATCATCATGTCCAGTTCATCACCTTTGAATGATAAAATCCTGAGCTTGGTGGCTTCTCAATCGGTTATGTCCATGCTATCTCTGAGCCAACAGATAGCCAAGTCTCATCTTTCAGTCCAGTAGGGACTATTTATATGTCATCATGTCCAGTTCGTCACCTCTGAATGACAAAATCCAGAGCTTGATGGCTTCTCAATTGGTTATGTCCATGCTACCTCTGAACCGACAGATAGCCAAGTCTCATCTTTCAGTCCAGTAGGGACTATTTCTTTGTCATTCGTCACTTCTAAATGACAAAATCCTGAGCTTGGTGGCTTCTCAATCAGTTAACTAATCCATGCTACCTCTGAACCGACAGATAGCCAAGTCTCATCTTTCAGTCCAGTAGGGACTATTTCTTTGTCATCATATCAGTTCGTCACCTCTGAATGACAAAATCCTGAGCTTGGTGGCTTCTCAATCGGTTATGTCCATGCTACCTCTGAACCGACAGATAGCCAATCTTATCTTTCAATCCAGTAGGGACTATTTCTTTGTCATCATGTCCAGTTCGTCATCTCTTAATGACAAAATCCTGAGCTTGGTGGCTTCTCAATCGGTTATGTCCATGCTACCTCTGAACCTACAGATAGCCAAATCTCATCTTTCAGTCCAGTAGGGACTGTTTCTTTATCATCATGTCCAGTTCGTCACCTCTAAATGACAAAATCCTGAGCTTGGTGGCTTCTCAATCGGTTATGTCCATGCTACCTCTGAACCAACAGATAGCCAAGTCTCATCTTTCAGTCCAGTAGGGACTATTTCTTTGTCATTATGTCCAACTCGTCACTTCTGAATGACAAAATCCTGAGTTTTGTGGCTTCTCAATCGGTTATGTCCATGCTACCTCTGAACCGAAAGATAGTCAAGTCTCAACTTTCAGTCCAGTAGGGACTATTTATTTGTCATCATGTCCAGTTCGTCACCTCTGAATGACAAAATCCTGAGCTTGGTGGCTTCTCAATCGGTTATGTCCATGCCACATCTGAACCGACAGATAGCCAAGTTTCATCTTTCAGTCCAGTAAGGACTATTTCTTTGTCAAGTCATTTCTCAAATATGTAACTAACCCTATCAGTTTATCACCGCTGATTAGATTAGTTATACTGTTATCCCATTTCCTTTTGAGAATGGTGATACAACTTGAAAGATTGAGATACAACAGAGGATTCAAATAAAATTACTTTTTATTGATTCTAAAAGAGGGATACATGGATGCACGGATTACAAGCTACGAGGGTGCCTCGTAGAACTTGATCCGTTCTTCAAGAGTGGCCAGTCTATTTTTCCTCTCCTCAACAGCTCTGATAAGTGCCTGCAACCTCAACTCGGGCTCGTTAAAGCTCGCCGTCTGGAACAGGCGAGCCTCAATTTCAACCAAAGTTGCCCTCTGTGTCAGCTCTTATTGCAGGACTTCATCATTTTAAACCTTAAGCTGCTCTAGCCGTGTCATCTCCTCAAGACGCACCGATTCAGCCTTAGACAAAAGAAGATTAGCTTTCTTGATCATTTCCTTGGCCTTTTCGATTTTATCCTCAGCGTCAAGAAGAGCGCTGTTAGAAGCATCTATAGCATCCCCAAGTTCTACTTTCCTTATCTCCTAGGATTTCAGGTCGGAAGAAATTATCTTAGCTGCTCTTGAGCGGCAAAATGAGCTTCATGCATTTGAGCAGCGAGGTGTGCATGCTGGTCATTAACTGAAGACCCCAGATCTGAATGGCTGAGACGACGCCATTCGTCCACATCCCTCTCAAGCCTGTCCACCAGAAGCTCCAATGTGGCGGCCTAGTCATCCCCTCTAAAGTCTCGAATGCTGTCAATACTTCAAGAAAGGACCACCTTCAAAGCGGAAAACGAGGTAGTCGAGCTCTTCAAGACCAAAGCAATGGATCACTTCAAGCCCTTATAAAAGCTGTCGACTAGCTCAGCCACAAATTCATTCTCAGCTTCAACTACTCCTGGGGAACGAGTGGCCCCTGAAGGCAAAGCTTCCATCGGTTTTACTGACATAACTATGGAAGGGATGGCAGAAGCACTGGCTGGAGCAATATGAGGGATCGCTGGTGATCTCAGAGGAGTCCTCATTGAAACCAGTACACTAGCTACAATCGACGTAGGACTGGTAACTACTTCCGAGAGAGTTAGCTCAACAACCAGTGTTGGAGAAGTAGGACTGGCAATCACCTTCAGCTTCGTAATTGGCAGGATAGGCAGCGCAGGCGAAACCACTGGCAGTTCACTTACCAACGTAGTTGGAAGTGAGATTGTTTTCGTAACCACTGTCCCCTCGGTCTCTTTAAGGCCACTTGTCGGTTCAGGTTGATAGGAGGGAGGCCGTGATACAAGGCATCCAACTCAGCAGCATCCGCCGCGGTCAAAGTACTCGCATCACCCCTGATCCCCTCAGGGGGATTGGCTAGCTCCCTTGAAGTCGATGCGCCCAAGGACGGAACACTTGTGGTAAAACTTTGATCTAGTAAGGCGTAATGAACATCAAGAGAAAATTACTCACGAAAAATCAAAATGTCACCAAGAGGTGGTATCGCCTCAACTGCCTAGGCCGCAGTCTCTATCTGAAATTCCTCGACGACGGCATTAGTCCCCTCAGGCTCCATAGGAAAATCTTTGGCAGAATCAATATAGACGGCCGACCCACCTTCACTCGCCGAACCTTCTGTGGTCCAACCTAAAGAGCTGGAGGCCATGGGACTTCCTTTTGAGGTCCCAATACCCGAAGGACCGACATCGGCCGCATCACCTCCAGAGTCTTTTGAGGCGACGAAGTAGCTAGCTTCGTCACCTTCTTTATAAGTGAACAGGGGATCATAGTAATCTTCCTGTTCTCCGACAGCCTCGACTCTTGGGTCTCTTACCGTCTCAGTTCCTGAATCATAGAATAAACAATGAGCTGTACGAAATATATAAGAATATGTTGCAAGAATAGGGCTGGTCTTACTTAGGTCAGGAATCGCTTTATCAACGGTCTGCCTCAGAGCCGACAGCCTAATGACTAATGGAGCAGGAGGAGGAGGCGCCACGGTTGACTCACCCTCTGCAATAATGGTGGGAGTGTAGCGACGAGGCCTCTTCACTACCCTCTTCCTACGAGATCCACCTTCCCACTTTCGCTTGAAGTGGATGCTGGGATCTTTTTCCTCCACTTCTACATCAACATGATCCATGGGAGCCGTGCTTACCCCACCAGGTGCATCAGTTGGAACCTCAGCACCTGCATTTCCCTCAAAATGGGGACTTTCTGCATCCGAAGCCTCACTATCAGCAGTGGCGACGAATTCCCCGAGGCCTAACACGCAGAGCCTCCTGCCCTTACCTCTCTCAGTGACTTTCCGCTTCAGCCGCCGAGAGATTAACTTCACGCTAAAAGAGTTAATAGAAAACCCGGTTGGTGTGGAATTCGAAGTTCTGTACCACTGATAGAACCCCAAAGTTGTCTGAAGATTCAGAGTCCTCTGCGGCATGCACAGTCGCGCCTCAGTACAGCCAGCGATGTAGAACCGCCAGGCACGAGCACCATCAACGAGGCTCCCCATAAAGGCCAGATTAGTGTTTGGGTTACCTACGTACAGTTGGTCATACCCGAACTAACGAGCAAACCGACTCGGGATATAGGGTTCCAAGTAGCAGGCATCCCACTCCTGTACACCAGATGGGATGGTCAAATGCTAACCAGCCACTCAAAAACTCCCCGACTCAGTGACGTTTGCCTATCTCCTACATCCTTAAATTCTTCGCCATAGCCTGCACCGCGAATGTAAGGAAAGCAGCATAAAAGACTGTAAATGTCATACCGGCTCAGCAGCTTGCGAACTGCGGCCACATGAGTCATTAACCATGAACACCCCTCGAATCGACGGAGAAGCGCCATCCGGGCGCCTTCTGGAGCTTCCTCACTGGCTTGGATAATGGAAGAGCAGTGAAGGGCAAACCATGCCATCAAATAAGTATATGGCAAACCAATCCTGGGGTTTGGTCCGTCGCAAGGCAGGATAGTGCCTTTGCCCTTCTTCGTTACTGGTGGCCTATGAAAAGCCTCCGTCAATGCACGAAGGCCCCGTTGAATACAGCACACCATTGCCAGGAGAAGTCCAAGAGAACGACCGTGGACTAGACGAACAGCCGGCAATAAGACAGTCGGAAGGATGACGTCACTAGAGGGAGATGGCACCACGCATCTCTTCAGCCAAACCGATAAAAACCCGGCCAAAAGTGCCTTCCGAGACAGCGGTCGACGAGCCTGATGATGGAAACTCTGGAGAATATCACCTTTCTCGTAAGGTCCATCATCCTCTTTCAAAATCATATCCCCTTGGGAGTGTTCTTGCATCCTTCGGAAAATGTCCTCATCTGTAACCCCGCAGCGAGCTGCCTCAGGAGCATCTTCTAGGTTGGGGAACAAATAATTCCCCTAACTCTTCGAACTGCATGAAGCTCCCTTATGGCTCCCATGCATACTCGAGCAAATGTAGAGGTGGCGCATCAACTCCCGGTACATCTCAAATAAGGCGGGCTCCTGTTTCTCCAGAAGTGCCAATTCTGCCTCGCACGGGAAATATTCTTCATATGGGAGAGCTCCCAAGGGCAGAGTAGAGACTTCCGACATCTCGTGCAAAGTCATGCCCAATTCGCCTACAGGGGTGAAGAAAGTGCCTATAGCTGGGCAGTATAACTCAAAAATGGCGTAGAAGTTCGCTACGCTCATCTGGATGCCGTAACAGGTTACCCTGACAGCCTCATAAAGTCTCAATCTCTCTAGGTCCTCTTCAAATGGGCTAAGACATATAAGGTCAAGTCCCTCCACCATGCCTTAGGAGGGTAAATGTAATATCTCAAATCTAAACTACCGTATTTTTATTTTTCTAAAGTAATTATTTTATATTACTAGTAGTGTTATTATTATTACTACTTATTTTAGTAGTTGTTGTTATTAGTATTTATGATGCTCATTATTAGTGTTGCTATTGTTACTGTTATTTATTATTATTATTAATTTGGTCATGTAATGTTGCTACTAATGTTGGATTATTATTTTGTAGTGGTATTTATAATATTTCCTTTCCCTTGATTTTTATTCATGCCTTATCCCTTGTCCCTATACCCGTTATCTAATCCATACCCAAACTCTATTACCCGTATCCTCTTTTATCCCCATATCATGATCCAAACCCTTGACCTGTTATCTTATCTGGATCTTATCCACCAAAATCCTAATCAAATCTTTATCCCCTAAAACCATAATCTCAACAAATATCTAATCCCAGCAAATCTTATCTAACTAACCCTAATCCTAACCATCTTGATATTATCCTAATCATAACTAGTCTAATCCCTACCCAAATCTAAATCCTATCTACTAAATCTCAACCTAATCTTATATCCTATCAAATCCCAATCCTAACAACCCCATAATTTATCCTTATCCTAACCCCCTAAATTACAAATCCTAATCTTAATCACAATTCTAATCCTTCTCTCCCCATCTCCAGCCGCCAGCCCATCAAGCCAGGCCCCCCACCTCTTCTCCTTTCCCTCCTTGCAGCAGCAGCCCACCACCATGGCCGCACTCCCATCAGGCCACCACCACCTCTCCTCCCCTGGCCGAGCCCAGCAGCCCCACCAACAGCAGCAGGACCCCCCTGGATCCCCTCTCCTTGCCGCGGTTCTGCACCAGCAGCCCAGATCTGCAACTCCTTCTCCCCTGCGGCGCAGATCAGCAACCAGCGTCAAGATTCGCAGCAACAATTCGAGGCCGAGTTCTCCTCCGTGCAGCAACCCGTGGCCGACTGAACCCCCGTTCAGCAGCACCTGAACGTCCAGCAGCCTGGCGCACAGTCCAGGCCGAGCACAGCCTTGCTAACAGCGACACGGCAGCGTTTCCAGCCGCCCAGCAGAGCCACCGCAGCAGCAGCCGCAGCAGCAGCAGCAGCAGCAGCAGCAGCGCTGCTGGCTGCTGCGGCAAGTCCGCATCCAGCAGGCCCCGGCCTCCTTCGCCTCTTTGACGAGCTCCGCGTACGCACGGCAGCGATCATGTTCCCCCCAGGATGTGAGTGTCTCCTTCCCCCCTCTCTATTCATTTATCAGAATATATATATATGTGTGTGTGTGTGTGTGTGTTTACAATAATTGAAATCATGATTACTTTTGTTGGTGTCTCTCTCTATCTCTCTCATTATTTAATTGGAGTAATCATAGATGTGTTTGTGTATGTGGTACAATATTTGATGTGTTACATGATTATGTACGGAGATTATTAAGCATGGTTGTGCGTTGTCACCCCTTCTAAGTTACATGTTAGATGCACAGGAATATGTCATGTATGTATATATCTATTATATTGAGCCCCATGTTTACCATATGAGTGTTTAGATTATTAGTGTAGACATAGCATGTTGGAGCACATGAGTGTATTGAGAGAATATGGAAAGATGTGTAGGTGTATCCCTGATTATAAGTGCACTGGCAGAGGCTGATTAGTCGACTTGCCCCCTTTAGTAGTCGACTAATAGTCTTAGTATAGTCGACTACACCTTGACCTATAGTCGACTAATGGGGTGTCCTGGAAGTTAGATACTCTGTTGCTGATCTGTTTCTCTGTCAGTCGACTTGCCCTCCTTGATAGTCGACTTGCCCCTTGTATAGTCGACTTGGTCCACCTTGTTAGTCGACCTAGTCGACTACTCATCTCCCCTAGTCGACTAATGCCCGTCTGACTGCTGTGTATAGTTTCTTTTAGATTGTGGACCTTACCTTTGAGTTATGTATTGACTATAGATGGTTGAATATGATTCCGAGGAATGGATATTGGTTGGAACGACTTGTCATGATGGGTCTTATATGCATGTATCGGATATGTTGCCAAGTGTTGGGATCTGATGTTTGACCTTGATAGAAATGGGAACTCTTGAGGACTTGGGAATCAAATTAGATTGATAGAGTGTGAGAACTAAACTATGATTATTGATATATGATTGGAACGACAGTTTATTGTATTAGATTACTCGATGTGAATTGATACATGACGATCATGTGACTATTGGACATATGAGTTGGTTGTAATGACTTTGGATTGATCTGGGACTTATGTTATTTACATTGAATAATGATCAGTAATTAGATATGACTGAATTAGTTGGGTTGTGATTTAGATTGATCTTGAGTTAGAGGTTATCCAGAATTTATATTCTTTTTATTGGAGCCTGATCTGTATTAAGATGAGATTGACGTAGTTGGTTTATAGTTGTGACCATTTGGGTTTTGTTTAGATGATATGTTGTTGATGTTGAGTATTAAGAGTAGATATTCTAGACCATAGATCTTTGAGGATGTTTCATCTGTAGTTATGATTATGGAGTATGTTGACTTGTTGATATTGAGGACATACCGTGTGCTTCATGTATAGTGACTGATCAATTCAGTTAGGGAGATAGAGTTACTATGAGAGTGATCTCATTGATATTGGTGATTATAATATATGTTCAGAGTTTTATGATAGCTATTGATCGATCTGATTATTGATGACTTAGAGGATGGATATGAGTTGATTCCATACTTTGCTGGATTATTCTATTCTTGACAGTAGGTTGTTACTCACCGTGGTTATCTTGTTTTACCTGAGAAACCTGACTGATTATACTTGGTATCTACCTGATAACTATCTTGTCCATGTTACTTAATTGCTGGGAAAATATTATTACACGGTAACAACACCCGCATGTTATACTTGTTACATATTCCTGTTATACCGGTATCCTGTTCCTTGATATTATATATTCCTGTTATACCAGTATCCTGATTTCATGTTGATATTGTTACCGTGACTACCACTGAGTTATCCCAGCGATTCAAGTAACATGCATATTAAATAATCCTGATAACTAAAACATGATAACAAACAACTTACATTGGGATTGGGGAGATTGATGGAGGAGACAGCGTCCGTATTTTGGGTGGACCTAGGATTTAGGTTGCGCAGCCGAAAGAGGGTTCCACTGCAGGGTTCCTGTGGGGTGACTGACACCCCGTCCTGTTCCTGTTATGCATGTTATACATGTACATGTTCCTGTTTACATGTTCCTGACTACCTTGCGGTAGGTCTTGGTTCAGCGCCAGGAGTCTGGGTCGTGATCCCGGGTATGCACGGGACCCACCTAAAGCATGGACAATGTCTCCAACCGATCAGTTTCAATAACTAAGGACATTGATTGGCATGTGTGGTAGGCGTAGTATGGGATGCGTCTATTACATGTGACAATTGGTGTTCGCTAACAAAATTAATAATAAATTGTTGATGTATTGTGACTGACCTAATCACCTGATTGTATATATATATATATCACTATGATAGACACATGATTGTAACCAGGACCAGATTATGTACTAGGTTAGTGATATTGCTAGGATACACATCTAGACGTCAGTTGTCTGTTTATGGTTGTTTTACTTATCCTTTACCTGCACTCTTATTCATGTTATTGTTTCTCAGTGTTTAAGTATCATGTATTTAGTGTTTGCAGTTATCTGTTATTATTTTATGCACACGGTTTATATGCACGAGCTTTTCCCTTTACACACACTCACCAGGTCACTTTCTGACGACCCTGGATTTGCACGTCTAGATATTGGATGCTTGTTCTATTGTGCAGGTGTTCGATGTGACTGTACGCCTTACAAGGAGCTAGACTCTCTCTCCCTTTTGATTCTAGTATTCTTGCATTTCTTTATTCCTGCTATTATTCTTTGATTCATGTATATCACCCTTGGCTTCTATTCTGTTCCTTATTTCATTTCAGATCATGTGTAGCTTTTATATGTATTATTGCAGTGATCCTTGATTATTATGGTTTAGATTTATAACTTGTTCAGGTTACTTTAGGCTTAGCGCGTATACGTGAGGTATTTTCCTTGCGTATATGCGTCGCCGACTCGTGTCGCGTCTCCGCTCCAGCGTATTTTGGGAAGCGGGGCGTGACAGGGTTTTCTTGGTATCAGAGCCAGGTTTTCGACTTGCGATCCTAAATCTTTGATTTTTGTTTCGCAAGATGACCTAGTTCTTACCGGTAACTTGAATGAGTTATAATTACACTGCAATATACATATACTATTCACATGATAATCTTGAGTCCATTTGGAATTGATCGTTCTCTTTTTAGAATCCATCTCTTGAATCTTTTGATATCCTTAATTCCAACTCTTTTCTAGAGTAATCTGGGTTCCATCTTGATTTCCATCCTCTTTTCGATTCTATTCTCCTAATTTTGTCTTCTGAGTTTGACCACTCCTTGTTGGAGCTGGTAGCAGAGATCAGAGCACGCAGCAGAAGCGTGGTGTCCCAACGAGGCGACGTGGAAGTTGTCTGTGTTCTCTCCTGATTTTTGAATTTTTATCATTCCCCGCTTTATTGAAATTTCGAGGACGAAATTTTTATTAAGGTGGGTAGAATGTAATATCTCAAATCTAAACTACCGTATTTTTATTTTTCTAAAGTAATTATTTTATATTACTAGTAGTGTTATTATTATTACTACTTATTTTAGTAGTTGTTGTTATTAGTATTTATGATGTTCATTATTAGTGTTGCTATTGTTACTGTTATTTATTATTATTATTAATTTGGTCATGTAATGTTGCTACTAATGTTGGATTATTATTTTGTAGTGGTATTTGTAATATTTCCTTTCCCTTGATTTTTATTCATGCCTTATCCCTTGTCCCTATACCCATTATCTAATCCATACCCAAACTCCATTACCCGTATCCTCTTTTATCCCCATATCATGATCCAAACCCTTGACCTGTTATCTTATCTGGATCTTATCCACCAAAATCCTAATCAAATCTTTATCCCCTAAAACCATAAACTCAACAAATATCTAATCCCAGCAAATCTTATCTAACTAACCCTAATCCTAACCATCTTGATATTATCCTAATCATAACTAGTCTAATCCCTACCCAAATCTAAATCCTTTCTACTAAATCTCAACCTAATCTTATATCCTATCAAATCCCAATCCTAACAACCCCACAATTTATCCTTATCCTAACCCCCTAAATCACAAATCCTAATCTTAATCACAATTCTAATCCTTCTCTCCCCATCTCCAGCCACCAGCCCATCAAGCCAGGCCCCCCACCTCTTCTCCTTTCCCTCCTTGCAGCAGCAGCCCACCACCATGGCCGCACTCCCATCAGGCCACCACCACCTCTCCTCCCCTGGCCGAGCCCAGCAGCCCCACCAACAGCAGCAGGACCCCCCTGGATCCCCTCTCCTTGCCGCGGTTCTGCACCAGCAGCCCAGATCTGCAACTCCTTCTCCCCTGCGGCGCAGATCAGCAACCAGCGTCCAGATTCGCAGCAGCAATTCGAGGCCGAGTTCTCCTCCGCGCAGCAGCCCGTGGCCGACTGAACCCCCATTCAGCAGCACCTGAATGTCCAGCAGCCTGGCGCGCAGTCCAGGCCGAGCACAGCCTTGCCAACAGCGACACGGCAGCGTTTCCAGCCGCCCAGCAGAGCCACCGCAGCAGCAGCCGATGCAGTAGCAGCAGCAGCCGCACCAGCAGCCGCTGCTGCAGCAGCAGCAGCAGCAGCGCTGCTGGCTGCTGCGGCAAGTCCGCATCCAGCAGGCCCCGGCCTCCTTCGCCTCTTTGACGAGCTCCGCGTGCGCACGGCAGCGATCATGTTCCCCCTAGGATGTGAGTGTCTCCTTCCCCCCTCTCTATTCATTTATCAGAATATATATATATATATATATATATATATATATATATATATATATATATATATATATATATATGTTTACAATAATTGAAATCATGATTACTTTTGTGAGTGTCTCTCTCTATCTCTCTCATTATTTAATTGGAGTAATCATAGATGTGTTTGTGTATGTGGTACAATATTTGATGTGTTACATGATTATGTATGGAGATTATTAAGCATGGTTGTGCGTTGTCACCCCCTTCTAAGTTACATGTTAGATGCACAGGAATATGTCATGTATGTATATATCTATTATATTGAGCCCCATGTTTACCATATGAGTGTTTGGATTATTAGTGTAGACATAGCATGTTGGAGCACATGAGTGTATTGAGAGAATATGGAAAGATGTGTAGGTGTATCCCTGATTATAAGTGCACTGGTAGAGGCTGATTAGTCGACTTGCCCCCTTTAGTAGTCGACTAATAGTCTTAGTATAGTCGACTACACCTTGACCTATAGTCGACTAATGGGATGTCCTGGATGTTGGATACTCTGTTGCTGATCTGTTTCTCTGTCAGTCGACTTGCCCTCCTTGATAGTCGACTTGCCCCTTGTATAGTCGACTTGGTCCACCTTGTTAGTCGACTAATCATTCCTCTAGTCGACTACTCATCTCCCCTAGTCGACTAATGCCCGTCTGACTGCTGTGTATAGTTTCTTTTAGATTGTGGACCTTACCTTGAGTTATGTATTGACTATAGATGGTTGAATATGATTCCGAGGAATGGATATTGGTTGGAACGACTTGTCATGATGGGTCTTATATGCATGTATCAGATATGTTGCCAAGTGTTGGGATCTGATGTTTGACCTTGATAGAAATGGGAACTCTTGAGGACTTGGGAATCAAATTAGATTGATAGAGTGTGAGAACTAAACTATGATTATTGATATATGATTGGAACGACAGTTTATTGTATTAGATTACTCGATGCGAATTGATACATGACGATCATGTGACTATTGGACATATGAGTTGGTTGTAATGACTTTGGATTGATCTGGGACTTATGTTATTTACATTGAATAATGTTCAGTAATTAGATATGACTGAATTAGTTGGGTTGTGATTTAGATTGATCTTGAGTTAGAGGTTATCCAGAATTTATATTCTTTTTATTGGAGCCTGATCTGTATTAAGATGAGATTGACGTAGTTGGTTTATAGTTGTGACCATTTGGGTTTTGTTTAGATGATATATTGTTGATGTTGAGTATTAAGAGTAGATATTTTAGACCACAGATCTTTGAGGATGTTTCATCTGTAGTTATGATTATGGAGTATGTTGACTTGTTGATATTGAGGACATACCGTGTGCTTCATGTATAGTGACTGATCAATTCAGTTAGGGAGATAGAGTTACTATGAGAGTGATCTCATTGATATTGGTGATTATAATATATGTTCAGAGTTTTATGATAGCTATTGATCGATCTGATTATTGATGACTTAGAGGATGGATATGAGTTGATTCCATACTTTGCTGGATTATTCTATTCTTGACAGTAGGTTGTTACTCACCGTGGATATCTTGTTTTACCTGAGAAACCTGACTGATTATACTTGGTATCTACCTGATAACTATCTTGTCCATGTTACTTAATTGCTGGGAAAAATATTATTACACGGTAACAACACCCGCATGTTATACTTGTTACATATTCCTGTTATCCCGGTATCCTGTTCCTTGATATTATATATTCCTGTTAAGGACATCGATTGGCATGTGTGGTAGGCGTAGTATGGGATGCGTCTATTACATGTGACAATTGGTGTTCGCTGACATAATTAATAATAAACTGTTGATGTATTGTGACTGACCGAATCACCTGATTGTATATATATATATCACTATGATAGACACATGATTGTAACCAGGACCAGATTATGTACCAGGTTAGTGATATTGCTAGGATACACATCTAGACGTCAGTTGTCTGTTTATGGTTATTTTACTTGTCCTTTACCTGCACTCTTATTCATGTTATTGTTTCTCAGTGTTTAAGTATCATGTATTTAGTGTTTGCAGTTATCTGTTATTATTTTATGCACACGGTTTATATGCACGAGCTTTTCCCTTTACACACACACTCACCAGGTCGCTTTCTGACGATCCTAGGTTTGCACGTCCAGATATTGGACGCTTGTTCTATTGTGCAGGTGTTCGATGTGACTGTACGCCTTACGAGGAGCTGGACTCTCTCCCCCTTTTGATTCTGGTATTCTTGCATTTTTTTATTCCTGCTATTATTCTTTGATTCATGTATATCACCCTTGGCTTCTATTCTGTTCCTTATTTCATTTCAGATCATGTGTAGCTTTTATATGTATTATTGCAGTGATCCTTGATTATTATGGTTTAGATTTATAGCTTGTTCAGGTTACTTTAGGCTTAGCTCGTATATGTGAGGTATTTTCCTTACGTATATGCGTCGCCGACTCGTATTGCGTCTCCGCTCCAGCGTATTTTGGAAAGCGGGGCATGACAGTAAATCCACCCAGGGGTACTAAAATCAGTGGCTGGATAATTACCACAAGCTTTGAAGAACTGATTTCCAAAAGTCTGAGCCGCCGCGAGATTTTCCCCCATTGGAATGTCCGGGAGAACGTTTCCAGGGTGGAGACCCAATATATAACGAGGAGGACCCGCCCTTGTGTAACCAGGAGGCAAAGTTATCAACTTCCCCATATAAACGGAGTCAGTAGTCCAAGTCACTTGCCACTGCATCTTCCGAGCCTTCGTCATGCACTAGGAAAAAACAATGGAAAATGGCGCTTGCTAGATGGGAGATAATATTTCTCGCCATCCAGATTGAAAATCCACTGCTGCTCTCTCGCTAGCAGCTGATGATCATTATCTGGCGCTGCATCCCCGAACATGAAGCCGGGCTTCTGATAGATTTTTCAGTCAAAATCTTCAAGGGGAGCAGTGGTTAAGATGCTCCTCATGGTACGCTGATCTCCGGCATAGATAAGTGCAGCCCGACCGGGAGCACTTCGCTCACTGAATAATGAAGCCTGCCCTTGGAACTGCAGGCTAACATTACCGTCCAGCCCCCTGGCTGTTCTAAAGAGATTGTTCAGAGGACCCGGAGTATAGTGCACTGCAAAATCAAGAAGAAATCAATTAGTTCATTTGCTAAAGAAAGCTAAAGTAAGAATATAATTTTTGCTAAGGCATTGCTCTGCTTTTCGAGTGAAGCTAGCCTAGCATCAGTTTCGCCCTGAAGCTCAGCTTCGCAGCCGTCGCTTAGCTCCACACTCTACACGAGGGCAAAATGTAAAAAATATCCAAGTGTTAGATTTGCTCTGAAAGCTTCGCCTGACAGCCTATCGCCGAACAGAATGCGAAGAAGCCCTTAAGGGCTAACTTCTCCATAAGGGCACTAACGCCTAAAGTTATTCTAAGGACTTTAAAGTCCTTTTCCAGCTGTACTTTAAAGGCTAGATTCGCATCCTGTAATTCGACAGGATGTGAACCGCCTAAGGGTTAGCTTCGCACAAAAGCTTGGAAAAGAAACCATTCGGTTCCTAAATTTTCAGTTGAGAAATTAGGGGAATTAAATCCCCAAAAATTCAGCAAAAGAAAATTAAGGGAGTTGAACTCCTTGAGATCACTGGATCATAATGAATCGTTCTAGATTCATCATGAAATAGCCAAAAATTGGCTTCGAAAAGAGATGAAAATCTCTAGGTAAGATCCCTACCCGCAATGGGGCGTTCAATAACCGGAGGAGGAGGCCCCTCCGTCGCAGAGGGCTCTTCCTCTGTGCCTGCTCATCTTTTGGGAGCTATAGAAGAACTGAAAAGTTCTGAAAGTATCAAACGAAGAAGAAAGAAGAAGAAGAGATTTGTGTTCTCTGAAAATTCAAAGAGAAGTAATTCTTTCTCTGTCAGCCCAATCGGGCTTTTATAGGCTGATGATTGCCTAAATTTTGCCTCCTTGAGAGGAGCGCAGGCGGTCGTTTCAAATTAATTTGAAATGGTGCCTAAGCACTTTCCCGAGACGCCAAACTACCGGCTCCGCTAAGGGCCAACTTCTCTAGAGTTTAGCGTCGACTTCCTGCGACATTTGAGTAACTTCACTCAAAGATGAATCTTAGCTCCGCTAAAAGCTCAGCTCTAATTTCATTGAAAATTCATGCTAGCTTCGCTGGAAGCTCGTTCCTGACTTAGCTGGGATCCTGTCTTTAACTTCGCAGGAAGTTTAGCTCCGCTAAGAACTTTTCTTTCCTCCGCCGGTCTATTCCATTTGCCTTCAAAATTCAAAAGGAAGAGGAGGGAAACAAAGTAGACAAGCGAGAAATAAAATTTTTATTGATTCAAAAGGGAAGATACATTGATACTACTACATCAAGATTGTCTTTCATATAACTGAATCATCAATCCAAAGGTGGACAAATTATCCTATCTACTTTAGGATGACGAACCATCGCAACTAACATGGAAGGTCTTCTTCCTGCACAAGGCGTAATCCTTCGCTTAATGGCAGATTTTGCCATCAAGAAGTTGGATCTTCTTTGATGAAAATTGGCAAAGGAAGCTGGATCTTGTTTGATCAAAATTGGCAAAGGACTGGTTGCCACCAGAAAGCTGGATCTTCCTTAAATTGGCAAAGGAAGGATCTGAGACCTTACAGGTGACGTCCGCCTTCCCGAAGTGGATCATCTCGAATAAGCGACTACCAGCCCCTTCTCAAAGTGGATCATCTCGGATGAGCGACTGCCAACCTCTTCTTAGAACGCATATCAGCTGCTCCAGTATGTTTCTCCTGCTTATAGTCAAGGCTTCAACATGAAAATCAAGAAGCAGGTTTCTAGTCTCTTTCATCAAGACAAAGGCTGGCGAGCATAGTTCATTGCAATGCAAACTGGAAACAAGTTAGCATTAAATCAAAAAAAAACTGCAAAGATGAAACGCTAAGTCAAATTCTTTGGACGAAGCGATTCATATCCGATCTAGTTGTGCTTTGAAGATGGATTTTAGTTAAGCAGAGGATAGAGTCGCTCGAACAGTGATGATGGGCTGGCCCAGCATGAGCCAAATCCTAGCCTCGCCTATAGGGCTGGGCCAGACTGGCCCAGAGGGACGCAGTCTTGACCCCACCTATATGGCAAGACCAGCTCAACATTGAAGAGACCAAGTCCTAAGCCTTGCCTGCATGGCAAATTTAACGAGCAGACTTGACAAGTCAAGACAGCGACCCTGGATGGAAAAAAAAAGAAGCGAGAATGCTAGCTTCGCTGAGAAGCTGAAAAATAGGGCTGAAATCCTTTTCTGAAAGTCAGCCAAATGCAAAGATCAAGGGAATTTAACCCCTCAGATAGCTGGTAAAGCTAAGGGAGATGAACTCCCTAAAAGTCACCGATGACCGAGACTCACCAGCTCTTGGTCGGTTAGTGACCAGAGTAGGCGTCCCCACTGTTTCAGAGATCTGAATCTCCTTTCCTAGACAACGAGGAGATGTTATGAACAGACCTTTCAGAAAGAGAAAAGTACGTTTCTCTGAAAAGGACTTCAAGTGTCCTATTTATGGATCTCATGGCCTGACCACGCCGCTGACTCTTCAAGCTTAGGAGCGCGGGCGAAGTTAAAGCATTTAAATACTTAGCCTCGAGAAAGGGAACAATCTCCCTCGTTAAAGGCGAGAGAGGTTATTCCAACTTCAGAAAAGGGAATAATCCCTCTCGTAACTCGCCAAAAAGCATTTAGCCTCGGGAAAGGAATGTCGTTTCAAACACCGAGTTAATGCGAAGTTACCCAGACGTGAAGCCACCCAAACGCGTAGCTACCCAGAATCGTGAATCTACACGATTCCTCGGCGAACTTATTTCAATCTGGAAGCAGGATTAAAAGCGAAGCTGAACTCAACCACTATGGTGACATTCACATTTCACATATCATCAATCAAAGCAGTTCAAAGTATTTCAGAGTCTGAACCATTCCATTACAGACTCACGAAAACTTTGAAGGGGGTCTTGTTGACACTCTAAAAAAGACAAGATTTTTAACTGGCCTGAATAATGTCTAACTTGTTGACATCTACAAAAGACAAGCGGCAGATAAGCTGAAGACCAGTTCTTTACCCATCCCAAAGGGACGTATCAACAACTTTGACTCTACTGATCCACTGAAGTAGACAGTAAACCAAGAAAAGCTCGTGAGAAGGCCCAAGCAGGTCCAGAGACACTATATTAGCTCAACATTTAGTCTCGCATAAGAAGTCAAAGTTGCTTAGCATCGCAGGAAGCTCCTTCACAGCCTCACTGCGAGCTAACTTACAACTTCACACAGAAATGCTCAGTTAACTCCGCAGAGAGTTAGCTTCGCTTGAATCCCCATGTAGCTACACAAAAGGGTAATTGGTTGCTTCGCCACAAAGTTATCCAGCTCTGCTGAAGAGCTCTCTTTAACTTCGCCAGATGCATCTCCCAGCTCCGCCAGAGCTCAACGCAATGACTCCGTTGCGGGTCTTTTATGGTCACCTTTGACCAATCAAATCTTTAGATGGATCAAATCTAATTGAGTTCAAATTTGACAGTTGTTTGCCATGATCTTTTGACTCTCCCAATCAAGTGAGAAGATCAGGGGAGATCTTTCAGTTATTTGGAAAGAATCAAGAGAGTATCCCTAATTTAGCAGAACGGATCAAGAGATCAGCTATTCCAAGCTTCGCAGAAGCTGATTCTAGCCTCACGGCGAGGCTACTTACCTGATGTAAAACAGATTGACCCAATCTGCTTCCAGATTTTCAGGGCGATTATACCCCTACTCCTCCTCATAAATAGCCTACCAGGGGCGGGAGCTAAATGTAATCACCTAGAGGGGGGTGAATAGGTGACTAGCTAATCTAATGGACAATTAATGCGGAATTAAAACTTATTAAGCTAAACACCAAGCATAACACAAGAGTGTAGCCGGATTCTCCGTGAAGGGCTCTGGACTAACTCCTCAAGATTCCTCTAAATAAGAGTTGAGGTGCCGCGTTAGCTCTCTTGGTTGAATACAAGTGTTAGCATACAATATCCAAGCATATAACAATTAAGCACACAATATATCAAGCATATAAAGATAAAGACAATATGAACATGTAAGATATAAAGACAAGTAAGAGATAGAGAGAGAGCAATCGCAAACACGGGATATTGTTTCGAAGTTCGAGCACACTTGCTCTACGTCCCCGCCTTCAACACTTGAAGGATTTCCACTATAAACAGATCCCACCGGATCACTTGATACCGCAACACCTACAAGGAGTTCCCACTAGAACTCTTGGACTCTCTAGTCCCTCTCTTGTTCCCGAACACACCGCAAGCCCACAAGTTCGCCGAGGCCACACCTCTACAATGAGTTCACACAAGAACCCGAAACACTGTGAACCCGCAAGTCCGCCTCCTCAAAACAAAGATGAAGTCTTTGGTGATCATAACACTTTGATCACCTAAAAATAATCTTACAACATCTCTCTTAGGATGATATAGCAATAGATAGCTCAAGTATGTGTGTGAGAAAACAAGGATTGATATGGTGGAGGAAAACATAAGAAATCACTTTTAAAATACTCTTGATAAACTTCTTTTGAATTGAAAATATTTGCTCTCAAACTAGTGGAGAAAAACCTCTGAAATAGATGGGAAAAACTAGGTTTAAAACTCTCCAAAAATCTTGTCTAAAACAACCCAAGAAAGTCCCATTATATAGGCCCTCCAAAAACTAGCCGTTACAGCCCAGTCAGCAGTTCTGACTGCTGTTGGTCGACCGGCCCGGTCGACCGCCAACGGTCAGAAATCTGACCGTTGGAGCCTCGGTCGACCGGCCCTGTCGACCGTGGCATGGAACAGAGAGCAGAGCTCTCTGGCGGTCGACCGGCCCGGTCGACCGGGGCTTTCCAGTGAGCAGAAGCTCTCTGGCGGTCGACCGGGTCGGTCGACTGGCCCTTCAGCTAGATCTAGCGTGCACGTCTTTGCACGTCATTCGACGACTCGGTCGACCGACTCCTCGCTCGGTCGACCGGTCCGGTCGACCGCAGAAGCCAGAACAGGGTTTTTAAGGGATTGAAAAATTGGTATTTTTCCTTTAATAAAATCCCATAAAATCTCTAAAATTCTACAAAAATAGGTTCAGTATAATACTTTGATAAACAAACATGTTTGAGTAAAATCAAGACATGTCACAAACGTTTGAGTAAAATCAAGACTTGTCACAAACATTTTGAACTATTTTTGTAACTTATAAATTTTGGCTAAAAACAAAAACCGTATTTTTCAAAATTGGTTTTTTCAAAACTTCTCCAAATACAAAAACAAGATATTTTAAACACTTTTATGGCATAGAGTGCATGGATATGATCCACTACACATACATGATGAAATATCTATGTTTTTGACAATAAGCACTAAACATGATTTTGGTTAAAGACATGTATACTTTGAATTCCAAAAACCAAACCGGTATTTTTTCAAAATGAAAATCTTTTAATGAAACTCATCTAAATCAAGAGTGTGTGTGTATATGGTATACATGAGCAACCACCAACTATTCTATCCTTATACATTTTAACTAAAATGAAATCTTAACTAAAACAAATCTAGACTCAAGTCTTTGATCTTGTAGGTCTTCACTTGAAGTCTTCTTCTCCTTCTTTACTTGGTCCAAACTCGATCCAAAGAGGTAGACTCCTCTTGAGTACTTGATGTGGTCTTGATGCATAGGCTCTTGAATCAAACCGTGCTAGCTTTAAAACTTGACTTTAAATCCTTTGTTGAAGCTAAACACCACCTAAGATCTTGATCATAAATCTGAGACTAATTAAACACAAGATCATTAGTACTATAACTACATGAGTTGATCATCATCAAAACTAGAGTGATGGGCCTTTGGGCCAACAATCTCCCCTTTTTGAAGATGACAAAACTCATGGAGTTATATATGTATGGATTAAAGTAAAGCTTCAAAGAAGCTTCCCTTTAACTCATGCATCACAATAAACAATAAGATATGGCAATGAAGTACATGAAACTAAACAAACATATATGCATCAATAAGGTGAGAGACAAATGCATAAATCCAAAATCCTTTTTCCAAAACTGTTCTCTCCCTTTTTGTTCAAACATTACATGTTTGTTTAGGTTTATGAAAACATAAGATGCATAAACTCAATATATGCAAAAACACAATATGCATATATAAACTCAAAATCTTTCTCCCCCTTTTTGTCAATCATCAACAAAGGGGTAAAAGTAAATACAAAACAATGTTCTCCCCTTTTTGTCAAAAAATAAAAATTAATAAAGGGGTGAAATCAAACAAATCAATAAAAGAGATATATGCGATATATATTCATGAAGAGGAAGACGTTAAGTTAACTTCCCTACATACAAGCATTATATGAGGAAGGGATGACAAGCCCTAATTCACATAACACATAATATGCAATGCATAAGAGGAGATGTGAAGCTCCCCTACACACGTGTATCACATAAAGAAGAGCTATCAAGCTCCTCAATATAAGATACACTCAACATGAATCTATATGTAGAAGAGATGTTAAGCTCCCCTTGCATATAGGCAATATAAATCAAAACATTTTTTTTCTTATCAAAATTTTAATAATTACTCAAAACAAAATTTGAAATTTACTCAAGGTAATAAAACACATTTGAGATACCTTTGTAAATAAAAAAACTTTTGAGATACCAATTGGAACTAAAACATATCAAAACATTTTAATATTCCAATTGTAACTAAACAATACAAATTTTGAATTCTATTTGTAATTGAAACATTTTACCAATTGAAATAACAATGAAATTTTGATAACAATGAAAGAAATATTTTATATTTTGATACCAATTGAAATAAATAGATCAATAGATACCAATTGAAATAAATAGTTCAATAGATACCAATTAAAATATATTGTACATTTTGATATCAATAAAAATACCTTGTAAAAAAATACCAATTTGAAGATAATGCATAAGCTTATAAAAAAAATATCAATTGAGAAATCAATTGAAAATCAAAATTTGAATTAAGCTTAGAATAAACATACTTTGTGCTTAAAACATGTAAATATCTTGTAAATCAAGCACAAACAAATCATATATATGTATGAAAAGAAAATACCAATGGAAATTGATATTATATGAAAGGAAGCATACATATATAGAGACAAGATTATGAGTATAAAAAATATATCAATTGAGATACCAAATGAAACTATGATACCAATTGAGATTATGAAGTGAATTTTAGTGTATAACTCATAATAAACAACCCTTTACATGCACAAGATAAAAGATATGTAATTTGAGCATACAAGGCATGGTCTCCCATCCGTCCGCCTATTAAGGGGTAGGTAGGGGTTTTTAAAAATAGGTGTTTGAAAATATTTTTATAGAAAACACTACCCAATGAAGAATAAATAACTAGTTATAAGTAATTTTTGAAAAACTAGTTAAAGATCCTTCAAAATATGAAACCAAATCATATGTCTATCATGAAACATACTAAATACATAAAGTTGACACTCGAAATCTATAAGGCTTAAAAATAATCATGAAATAAAGTCATGAATAAACAAATAAAGTGTAAGTGTACAAGAATCATGTAAATAGCATTTTTATGAACATAATCAATGAAGCTCAAAGCAAATATCATTTTATCAAACAAATATGAAAATCCATTTTTCATCTAAAAATAAACTTCTAGGTATATGTATGATTTATTCAAAGCTAACAATATGCATACATATCCCAAACATAAAAAGAGTCTATGATATAATTTGCATGAAGGCAAGAGACTCAAGGGTATACATGTATATTTATTAGTTTTGAACAAAAATTACATATACATGAAGCAAAACAAAAATAGGCAAAACATGTATAAATAAGAAAATCATCAAAACTAGGCTATACATGTGCATATAGAGAGTACAAATAGACAATGAAGTGCAAACGTATATGAATCAAATGTTGCTCACTACTTGTACACGTATATACACAGGTTTTGACAAATACTACATCTAACCATGTATTTACCACATGAAGCATAAAACAAATAAAACATGAACATGCTAAAAAATCATATATGAAAAAGCATGTAAATAAACTAGGAGTTTTAGAGATAGTTACCAACATATGAACTAAACTCTAACTCTCCAAAACATGGTGGTTGTCCCACCAAACCTCCTTGATAGCGGTGCATCAAATATGTGTCCATCAAGTCCATGTGCATCCACCATCAAGGCACCATTCCTCTCACGTTTTGTGAGAGCCCGCACCTACATCAAAAGCACAAGGTGGGGATTTTGGTACCCTTTTTCTTTTGGGTTCTCGGGGGTTAGCATTGTAAGGAACCCAAACATTCTTATTAGCAAAATTTAAAGAATTAATTCTATTATAACAAAATCTTGCTAAATGGCCTTTGGGTCACAATGTGTACACTTGTACACTCTAGGATGCATATGTGTATGAGTGTGATCATGGCGTGCAAAATGTACATATGCATGATGTGAGTGATGTGCATGAATATGTGGAGCTTGTTTCTTTTGAAACAAGGATTGCAATCTTTTATGGTTAAATGCACAATTACTCAAAGTTGAACTTAAACAATCAATTCTATTTTTCAAAAATTTAACTTCATTTTTATCAATGATAGCATGTAAAGAATGGTGAGAATGAGAATCATTTTTCTTATTCTTTTTAGAAACATTTTCTTTTTCAATAATTTTTCTTTTCAAAGAAGTGTTTTCATTTAAAGCAATCTCTTTTTGTTTTTCCACCAAAACAATCTAATTTTTCAAAGTAGTGTTTCCTTCACAAAGATCATTCAATTTAGAAAGCAAGGAAACATTTTCATTTTTCAAACTTACATTTTCTTTTTCAATGCATGCAATTTTATTTTTAAAAGGCTTATTTTCTTTTAAAACATTTTCAAATCTAGTTTGAAAAGAATCTTTTTCTTTTAACAAGCATTCAAATTTATTTTTCATTTTCTTGTTATTCTTTTTAAGCAATTCATATTTTTCAAGTAGTTGTTGACAAAATGAAGTAAGCTCATCATAAGACATGTCAACATCTTCTTCTATCTCGGATTCGGTAGTTACCTCAAGGGGTTATCCCCTTGGACCATGTAGTACACATTGGTAGCGTCACTTCCAACATCCGAGTCGCTCCCCACATAATATTGTTCATTTTCGCCAAGGGAGATGATAGTATTCCAAACTACAAAAGCCGAGTCAATGTTAGCAGCCCTACATAAATAATCATTGTTTAGGGTACTCTTCAAAGCATGAATGGTTTTTGAGTTAGCCTCAATATACTTGCTATTATTAACATATGAATCTTTAATAGTAGTAAGATAAACATGAATGCTTAGGCCTTTGAGGTACATAGACATCTTAACCTTCCAAGTTTGGATGTTAAGAATGTCAAAAATGGGAGGTGACATGAAATCCATGGTGTGTGTACAAATATTGTGATTAGTTATAAAATGAAGATCTTTAACTCTAGGTTGTAAGACCCAAATCAAGAACATGTGGCTCTGATACCAATTGTAATCACCTAGAGGGGGGTGAATAGGTGACTAGCTAATGTAATGGACAATTAATGCGGAATTAAAACTTATTAAGCTAAACACCAAGTATAATACAAGAGTGTAGCCGGATTCCCCGTGAAGGGCTCTGGACTAACTTCTCAAGATTCCTCTAAATAAGAGTTGAGGTGCCGCGTTGGCTCTCTTGGTTGAATACAAGTGTTAGCAAACAATCCCCAAGCATACAATAATTGAGCACACAATATATCAAGCATATAAAGATAAAGACAATATGAACATGCAAGATATAAAGACAAGTAAGAGATAGAGAGAGCAATCGCAAACACCGGATATTATTTCAAGGTTCGAGCACACTTGCTCTACGTCCCCGCCTCCAACACTTGAAGGATTTCCGCTATAAACCGATCCCACCGAATCACTTGGTGCCGCAACACCTACAAGGAGTTCCCAATAGAACTCTTGGACTCTCTAGTCCCTCTCTTGTTCCCGAACACACCGCAAGCCCACAAGCTCGCCGAGGCCACACCTCTACAATGAGTTAACACAAGAACCCGAAACACCGCGAACCCGCAAGTCCGCGTCCTCAAAACAAAGATGAAGTCTTTGGTGATCACAACACTTTGATCACCTAAAAACAATCTCATAACACCTCTCCTATAAGATGATATAGCAATGGATAGCTCAAGTATGTGTGTGAGAAAACAAGGATTGATATGGTGGAGGAAAACACAAGAAATCACTTTTAAAATACTCTTGATAAACTTCCTTTTGAATTGGAAATATTTGCTCTCAAACTAGTGGAAGAAAACCTCTGAAATAAATGGGAAAAACTAGGTTTAAAACTCTCCAAAAATCTTGTCTAAAATAGCCCAAGAAAGTCCCATTTTATAGGCCCTTCAAAAACTAGCCGTTACAGCCCAGTCAGCAGTTCTGACTGCTGTCGGTCGACCGGCCCGGTCGACCGCCAACGGTCAGAAATCTAACTGTTGGAGCCTCAGTCGACCGGCCCGGTCGACCATGGCCTAGAACAAAGAGCAAAGCTCTTTACCGGTCGATCGGCCCCGATCGACCGGGGCTTTCCAGAGAGCAGAAGCTCTCTGGCGGTCGACCGGGTCGGTCGACCGGCCCTCCAACCAGACCTAGCGTGCACGTCTGTGCACGTCAGTCGACCGGTCCGGTCGACCGGCAAAAGCCAGAACAGGGTTTTTAAGGGATTGAAAACTTGGTATTTTTCCTTTAATAAATCCCATAAAATCTCTAAAATTCTAAAAAATAGGTTCAGTATAATACTTTGAGTCACAAATGTTTGAGTAAAATTAAGACATATTACAAACATTTTTAAATATTTTTGTAACTTATAAATTTTGGCTAAAAACAAAAATCATATTTTTCAAAATTGGTTTTTCCAAAACTTATTTTTCCAAAACTTCTCCAAATACAAAAACAAGATATTCTAAACACTTTTAAGGCATAGAGTGTATGGATATGATCCACTACGCATACATGATGAAATATCTATGTTTTTGACAATAAGCACTAAACATGATTTTGGTTAAAGACATGTATACTTTGAATTCCAAAAACCAAACTGGCATTTTTTCAAAATGAAAATCCTTTTATGAAAACTCATCTAAATCAAGAGTGTGTATGTATATGGTATATTTGAGCAATCCACCAATTATTCTATCCTTATACATTTTAACTAAAAATGAAATCTTAACTAAAACAAACCTAGACTCAAGTCTTTGATCTTGAAGGTCTTCACTTGAAATCTTCTTCTCCTTCTTGACTTGGTCCAAACTCGATCCAAAAAGCTAGACTCCTCTTGAGTACTTGATGTGGTCTTGATGCATAGGCTCTTGAATCAAACCGTTCTAGCTCCAAAACTTGACTTTAAATCCTTTATTGAAGCTAAACACCACCTAAGATCTGTTGGCCCAGAGGCCTTCCACTCTAGTTTTGATGATGATTAACTTATGTAGTTATGTTTAGTAACAATCTTGTGATGTTTAGTTTCAGATCTCTAACTAAGATATTAGTAGGTGATTAGCTTCAACAAAGATGTTTTGAAAGCTTTCACATGGTGATTCAAGAGCCCGAGCGTCAAAGATCATATATAGCACTCATTGGAGTCAAGCTCGGTGGATCACGGTTTGGATCGAGTCGACTTGGAGATGACGCTCTACAAGAAGACTTCGGTACATAGTTTAGTTTTTGTTTTAGATCCATTTGTTAAAGATTAGATAGTGTGATTTCTCAAGTTCACAACACACACACGTTTCATGTTTTGATATTGGTTTTCGGTTTGGTTTAACCGATCTTGGTTTTCATGAATAGTTAAGTATCAAAACAAGTTTACTTTGTTTAATGTATATTAGATTTGTTCTATATACATATATGCTTCATATCTTAGACAAACTTATTTTGATATGCCTATTCATGTGTTTGGAGTTTTATGTTTTAACAAAACATATTTTCGGATTTAATATAAAAAACAATAATATATATATCTTTTATGTATATTGGATTATATCCATATACTACATGCCTAAAAGGTTTTTAAATATCATGTTTTTGTATTTGGATGAGTTTTGGACAAAACGTATTTTCAATTCAAAAATCCAAGTTTTGGAAAATACGGTTTTTAGTTTTCGGCAAAATTTCTAAGACACAAAAATGGTTCAAATTATTTGAAATATGTATTGAAATTTTTCACACATGTTTGTATATCAAAGTATTATGCTAAAACTATTTTTGTGGATTTTTAGAGATTTTATGAGATTTATTTTGTATTTAAAAACCCAGATTTCAAGTTCTGATTTTCTGTCTGCCAGGCCCTGGCGGTCGACCGACCAGTCGACCGGACTGTGCACAAAACGTGCACAAGGCCATTTGGTTAGGCCGTTCGACCGCACGGTCGACCGACTGAAGTGTCCTTACTCTCGGATAAGGACGGTTGATCGGGCGGTCGACCGGAGTTTGGCAACGGTCAAATTTTGACTGTTGGCCGGTCGACCGACCGTCGACCGGATGGTCAAATCTGACCATAAATGGCTGCCAACGGCTAGTTTCTTATGGGGCCTATATAAACCCCGTTTGAGGGATGTTTTGTGTAAGTTTTTCAAGAGCCAAAATTTCAGAGCTTCTCTAGTGTTTTTACAAGTTTTAAAAAGAGTTTTAGAGCTTCAAAGATTTGATCTTCATTTGTTTTTAAAAGTGTTTTTATTTCAAAGAAAATAGTCTTTTGGGAATTTGTTTTTGGTCTAAAAATTCTATATCTATTTGGAGATTTCTCAAGTGATTTTCTTTGTTCAAAACACTTTGTTTTTCACACTTGAGCTTATCATTCTATCCTTTCTATAGGATCATTGTTTTTGTGGAAAAGAATTGGTTTGTGGTCTTTTGATCACTAAGTTGTAAACCCTCCTACTTTGTGTTATCCCTCTTGGGTAGAGGTTGATTTGTGGAGTGGTGGCTTTGTGCCCTATCCCTCTAGTGAGAGGTTGATTGGTTGTTTGGTTTTGTGCCCATCCCTCAAGTTGTGAGGTGATTGATTTTGTGGTGGCTTTGTGCCTAACCTCTAAGTGTAGAGGTTGCTTTAGTTAAGAGAGGAATTGTGTACTCCATATTGTAATTGCCCCAAATCCTTAGTGGATCTTCCCTGTGTGGGAGTCCTGTGTGGACAAGTTAGTGGATTGAAAATCCTTCTGTGTGAAGGCGGGGATGTAGAGCTGGGTGCTCGAACCTCGAAACACATCTTATTATTTGCATTTGATCCATTGACTCTTAACTCTCTCTTTACTTTTGTGCCTTGCATCATTTCATATTGCTCATTCATTATATGCTTGGCTTGTTTGTGTGTGCCTTACTTGTGCTTAACTACGAGAGCTTCATATAACGCCTCAACTCTTATTCAAAGGAATCAAGTGGAGTTAGTCCAGAGCCCTTCACCGGGAATTCAGCTACACTCGTTGGTTGCATTAAGTGTTGTTGCAATTAAGTTTTTAAATTCCGCATTTTGTTCATTAGATTAGCCGTACACCTATTCACCCCCCCTCTAGGTGTACTTTCAATTGGTATCAGAGCCTACGCTACTGATATTTGATTTAACCACCTAGGAGTGTAATCTTGGTTTTGCTAATCTTCATTTGTATTTGCGTTTGCACACATATAGTTTGCATCATGGATGTTCCCCCCAAGTTTGATATCTCTAGACTTGACATATGGAAGGTTCATATGAGTTGTCATTTAAAAGCCCTAGGCTTGCATGTTTACCTTGCCATTACCAAGGAATCCTACCCTAATGATAGCAAGTATATAGAGGCCAATGCAATAGCCCTAAAGGTACTTAGAGAATCCCTTGATAAAAGTTATTTACATGTGTTTTCTCACTATGAGTCTGCTTTTGCAGTATGGAGCATTTTGACTTCTCCCGAGCTACCAAAGATTATCGATAAGAAGAGGAGATCTAGGAGAGACGAGTCCGACGAACGTTGCTTCATGGTCCAAGGGAATGACTCCCTTGAGGTACACTCGGACACTTAACTAGATGCTAGTTCTAATTCATATTGCAATGAGTGTATGGAGGTTCAAACCATAAATAATGAACTTGCTAAAAATTGTGAAAAGTTGCTTTCAAAATATAAACTTTTGAAAAAGGATAATATTGGTTTAAAAAAAGAAAATAAAGATTTATCTTTTAAACTTGAGATTGCTTTGCAAGAGAGGAATGAGATTTCGAGTGAACTTGACTCACTTAAATCCCAACTTGATCTTGCTCTTAATGAAAACAAAATTTTGAAAAGTAAAAATGATTGTGAATATATTTTGAAGAAAAATGAGGATTTAACTTCAAAATTTAATTTTGTACTAAAAGAGAATAATTCTTTGAAAAACAAAATTGACTTGATTTCACAAGAATTGAAAGATTGTTTAAAGAAAAATGTTTCTTTGAAAAATAATATTGATTCACATGTTTGCCATGCTAGTGTAGCTTCACCTAGCTTACCTATTGCATGCACCTCTTCTTCTAGGATTGATAATGATATTTGTTTGTTAAAAAAGAGTGTGGATTGTTTGGGCTCCACTTTGAGCCATTGTGCCATAAACCATACACGTTTGGAATCTATGTTTCGAAAGAAATAAATTCCATTTATGCATGCACACAAACCACGGCATATACATGCTTCTCACATACACTCCCATAACACGATGTATGCTCATGTGTACACTTATACACATTGTGGACGTAAGGGCCACCTTGCTAAATTTTGCTATGATAAGATACATGATGTAAATTTAGCAACTAAGTTTGTTTGGGTTAGGAAAGGAACTAACCCCCATGGACCCAAAAGATATGGGTACCAAAGATCACATCTATTGTATTTGATGTAGGTGTGGGCTCTCACATGACGTGAGAGTAATGGTGCCTTGAGGTGGATGCGTTCCGAGCTTTATGAGGACAATTTGGATGCATCACTTTCAAGGGGTGTTTGGTGGGAGGACCACCTTATTTTGGAGACATGGAGAGTTGCCTTCATGGTTTTGGTAACTATATCTTACTCCTCATTTATATTTACATGCTTTTCATATCATTATTTTTAGCATGTTTTAATGTTTCATGATTAGTATGTTATATGCCATGATATTTAGATTAGTGATATACATGTTTAGTTATTTGAGACACCCATATTTATATGGATATAAACCCATATTTAGTGTTCTCACTTTAGTTTATCTAATGTGTATATCATAGATCTAATGCATATGCATTTGTCATAATGATCATATGAGTTTTTTTTTGTTTTGATTTCTATGCTTCATGTTCTGATTACTTATTTGGATGTTAATTTTCATTAAAACTAGGATATATATACTTGTACAACTAGTGAGCTACAAATAGATTATTATATGTTTGTGCTTGAACGCTCATTTGTACTCATTAGATGTACTAGTATAGTCTAGTTTTGATGATTCATGCATTTGACTTGTATTCCCCATTTTATATGTTTTTCGTGTTTATGTTTAACTTCATGTATATGTTTATTTTGCCCAAACTATTAGATATACATATACATCCTTGAGCCACTTGCCTTCATGCATATACATTTGTGGACTCGTTTATATTTGGATATGTATGTATACTTTAGTTTGTACATGACATACATATACCTTGAAGAATTCTAGTTTTGATGATTTTCATGTTTTAAGAAATTTCTTATTGAGCTTAATTGCATACTTTCATGATGATATGTGTCACATAACACTTGTACACTCACCTTATTTGATGTTTTCTCATGATTTTGTTTTCATGAGTACAATTTGTGCTATATAGATTTTGAATGTTTGGTGATCATGTGATCTACATGTTTTTTTTAAAATATATTTTTGTTTTATTCCTTACTTGAAGGATTTCGTACTAGATTACAAATTTTTCATATAACTAGTTCGTATTCTTCAATATGGTAGAGTTTTTAAAACATACTATATTTTCAAATCTATTTTTGAAAACTCCTACCTATTAAAGGGCGGTTGGTTGGGCGACCATGCCTTGTATGCTCTTTATTGAAAATCCATTTAAAACATGTGCATGAAATGGGTGGTAGGAATTATGAGTTATACACTTGATCTTATTATAGTTTCAATTGGTATCATTGGATCTTTTCAATTGGTATTAATATTGATATTCTTTTGTATACTCATATATTATTTTTACATATGTATGCTCAAACTTCAAATAGAATCAATTTCAATTGGTATCTAATTTTTCATACATATATATGCTTTATTTGTGCTTATTATATCTCTATATTTTTTTAGAACAAATTTTAGTTATGCTAAGCTTGATTCCTAAATGACTATTATATTTCAATTGATTAGTTTTCAGTTGGTACTTATACAAACTTATGCATCATTTTGTTTGGTATTTCATAAAGGGAGAGAAAATTCGTATTTTATCTTTCAATTGGTATTTGGTTGACCTTTGATTTTCACTCCCATACTTTATGATGAAAATGATTAAAAATTAATATTGATTTTAATTTGGTATCATATGTTCAAAATGAAAAATACTTACAATTGGTATTAAGATGTTTATTTGTTTACTTTCAATTGGTATCAAGAAAGAATTGGTAATCAAGATTATCTATATATCTTTCATTTTGGTATCAAAATTTTGATTGGTTTCTTTAAGATTTGTTTTCAATACCTCTTTTACTTTCAATTGGCATTTCTTAAAATTTTTATTTATGTGTTCACTTTCAATCGGTATCATGATGCACTACATTGATATATTTTTTAATTGGTATCATCTTTGTTTTGATTTCACCCCTTGGAGTATTTTTTGTTGTTTCGGACAAGAAGGGGAAGAACATGTTTTATTGATTTTTCTTTGACCCCTTGTTGATGATTGACAAAAAGGGGGAGAAGTATTTGAGTTTATATGCTGTTTTTATGTTATGCATGTTTTTATATTGGTATCAAGTATTGGTATCAAGAGTGTTTGTTTTATGTTTTGTTGATATTGGTATCAAGAGTGATGAATACTAGTATCTAGAAACATAGTTTTTTTTTTTTATTGAAACATAGTTTGTTTTTAATTGGTATCAAGAGCATTAGTTAAGAACATATTTTTGTAAAGAAGAAATAATTTATTTTTGGTATCAAGAGCTTATTTTATGCATGTTGATGCATTTCATGTCTGGTATCAAGAGCATGTTTTTGTATTTGGTATCAAAAGCTGATTTTATGCATATTTATGCATTTTCATATTTAATATTCATTGCATATATTTATTGTTTCTTGCTATGCATGAGTTAAGGGGAGCTTCTTTGAAGCTTAACTTTAATCCATGCATATATAACTCGTATTTGAGTTTATATGCATGTTTTTATGTTATGCATGTTTTATAATTGGTATCAAGAGTGTTTATTTTATATTTTGTTGATATTGATATCAAGAGTGATGAATACTAGTATCTAGAAACATAGTTTGTTTTTTTTATTGAAACATAGTTTGTTTTTTATTGGTATCAAGAGCATTATTTAAGAACATGTTTATGTAAAGAAGAAATAATTTATTTTTGGTATCAAGAATTTGTTTTATGCATGTTGATGCATTTCATGTCTGGTATCAAGAGCATGTTTTTGTATTTGGTATCAAAAGCTGGTTTTATGCATATTTATGCATTTTCATGTTTAATATTCATTGCATATATTTATTGTTTCTTGATGTGCATGAGTTAAGGGAGAACTTCTTTGAAGCTTAACTTTAATCCAGCATATATAACTCCATGAGTTCTGTCATCATCAAAAAGGGGGAGATTGTTGCCCAGAGGCCTTCCACTCTAGTTTTGATGATGATTAACTCATGTAGTTATGTTTACTAATAATCTTGTGATGTTTAGTTTCAGATCTCTAACTAAGATATTAGTAGGTGATTAGCTTCAACAAAGATGTTTTAGAAGCTTTCACATGGTGATTCAAGAGCCCGAGCGTCAAAGATCATATTTAGCACTCGTTGGAGTCAAGCTCGATGGATCACGGTTTGGATCGAGTCGACTTGGAGATGACGCTCTACAAGAAGACTTCGGTACATAGTTTAGTTTTTATTTTAGATCCATTTGTTAAAGATTAGATAGTGTGATATGCTTAAGTTCACAACACACACACGTTTCATGTTTTGATATTGGTTTTCGGTTTTGGTTTAACCGATCTTGGTTTTCATGAATAGTTAAGTATCAAACAAGTTTACTTTGTTTAATGTATATTAGGTTTGTTCTATATATATGTATGCTTCATATCTTAGATAAACTTATTTTGATATGCCTATTCATGTGTTTGGAGTTTTGTGTTTTAACAAAACATATTTTCAGATTTAATATCAAAAACAATAATATATATATATCTTTTATGTATATTGGATTATATCATATACTACATGCCTAAAAGGTTTTTAAATATCATGCTTTTGTATTTGGATGAGTTTTGGACAAAACGTATTTTCATTCAAAAATCCAAGTTTTGGAAAATATGGTTTTTGATTTTCGGCAAAATTTCTAAGACACAAAATGGTTCAAATTGTTTGAAATATGTGTGAATTTTTTCACACTTGTTTGTTTATCAAAGTATTATGCTAAAACTATTTTTGTTGATTTTTATAGATTTTATTGGATTTATTTCGTATTTAAAAACCTAGGTTTCAAGTTCTAATTTTCTGTCTGCCAGGCCCTGGCGGTCGACCGACCGGTCGACCAGACCAGGAGCCGGTCGACCGGACGTGCACAAAATGTGCACAAGGCCATTTGTTTGGTCGGTCGACCGCACGGTCGACCGACTGAAGTGTCCTTACTCTCGGGTAAGGACGGTCGACCGAGCGGTCGACCGAGTTTGGCAACGGTCAAATTTCGACCGTTGGCCAGTAAACCGACCAGTCGACCGGATAGTCAAATCTGACCATAAATGGCTGCCAACGGCTAGTTTCTTATGGGGCCTATATAAACCCCATTTATGGGCTGTTTTGTGTAAGTTTTTCAAGAGCCTAAATTTTCAGAGCTTCTCTAGTGTTTTTACAAGTTTTAAAAAGAGTTTTAGAGCTTCAAAGATTTGATCTTCATTTGTTTTTAAAGTATTTTTATTTCAAAGAAAATAGTCTTTAGGGAATTTGTTTTTGGTCTAAAAATTATATATCTATTTGGAGATTTCCCAAGTGATTTTCTTTGTTTAAAACACTTTGTTTTCCACACTTGAGCTTATCATTCTATCCTTTCTATAGGATCATTGTTGTTGTGGAAAAGAATTGGTTTGTGTCTTTTGATCACTAAGTTGTAAACCCTCCTATTTTGTGTTATCCCTCTTAGGTAGAGATTGATTTGTGGAGTGGTGACTTTGTGCCCTATCCCTCTAGTAAGAGGTTGATTGGTTGTTTGGCTTTGTGCCTATCCCTCAAGTTGTGAGGTGATTGATTTTGTGGTGGCTTTGTGCCTAACCTCTAAGTGTAGAGGTTGCTTTGGTTGAGAGAGGAGTTGTGTACTCCATATTGTAATTGCCCCAAATTCTCAGTGGAGCTTCCCTGTGTGGGAGTCCTGTGTGGACAAGTTAGAGGATTGGAAATCCTTCCGTGTAAAGGTAGGGACGTAGAGCTGGGTGCTCGAACCTCGAAACACATATTGTTGTTTGCGTTTGATCCATTGACTCTTAACTCTCTCTTTACTTTTGTGCCTTGCATCATTTCATATTGCTCATTCATTATATGCTTGGCTTGTTTGTGTGTGCCTCACTTGTGCTTAACCACGAGAGCTTCATATAGCGCCTCAACTCTTATTCAGAGGAATCAAGAGGAGTTAGTCCAGAGCCTTTCACCGGGAATTCGGCTACACTCGTTGGTTGCATTAAGTGTTGTTGCAATTAAGTTTTTAATTCCGCATTTTGTTCATTAGATTAGCCATACACCTATTTACCCCCCCTCTAGGTGTACTTTCAAGATCTTGATCATAAATCTGAGACTAATTAAACACAAGATCATTAGTACTATAACTACATGAGTTGATCATCATTAAAACTAGAGTGATTGGTCTTTGAGCCAACACTAAAAAGTAAAAAAGGAAGGCTCAGAAAAAGAGAGGAGAGACAGCTAAGAACAGAGATATACTCTCTTGCTTTCAAGAATTCAGAGAATTACTTCTCTAATCAGGGTGCTAATACCCTAAGATCTTCCTCCCTCTTAAGGAATCTCCGGAACCAGGCGAGAAGGAATTCCTAAGTGGAGGCAGCTCGAGAAGTAACAAGAGGGCTGGCTCTACCGACCTTCTGTTCTCCGATTCCCCGAACCAGGCGAGAAGGGAATCCCATAAGGCGGCAGTCCGATTGTCTGATCGATCACATCGTCAAAGGGATAAAGTGATCGCGTGCTGATCAGATTCCTAGCGGCACACTTTCCGAAATCTCAGAGGAGATCAACCTGTATATTCGTACTGCAAAGAATTACTTGTAATTTCGCTCCTCGAATATTTTTTTTTGTAAGTTTTTCCCTTTGCAAATCAATGGAAAACACGCGCCACCCACACCCCGCCCGGTTCGGTTCGATACGTGTGCGTGCGTGTGGGATGTGGCCCATGGCCCAACACTCATAACAATAGGCTGGGAGGAGTTGGTATATATACTACCTAACCTCCCATCTCCTATCCAATATGGACTAAACTCAAAGGCAAATAAGAGGGAAACTCAAGTTTTTCCTCCAACTCAAAACACATCCAATGGTCCCCCCCAAGCTAGAGTTTCAGGGAAGATAAAGCAAATCAATAATAAATAACAATCAAATCATCAGATCATAAATCACGAGTGAAATCGGGCAACATCATACTGTGAATTCAAGAAAGGTGGAGTACGCCTAGAACCTTCCTTAGTGAATTCATTGCCATATGAGAGACATAGTGGAGTACGCCTGGAACTAGCCTCTTTTACCAAATATTGATAGAATACACACACAGTAAGTCTCCATCTATTGAGCGAGCGGGTTGAGCGTTAAAGGCCATGCTCACAATAACTGACTCATGAGAGTTTCTAGGGTCAGCCTTGCCCCCCCAACCACAGCCATCACGGTTCCTCTCACATAGATAAGTCCTCCAAGGGTACTACAGCTGGATAGTATACCCTCCACACTACATGCATTGGACTTATTAAGAGTCAAACTCATCCTTACCTAGCTGTATCATAAGAGCATCGTCACTATAGAGAAGGGGTGGTAGCTACAATACTACATACAGGATATAAATATATCCGGGTCGATGCTCCAGACGAGTATCACCAGTCCAGCTTGTTCCTACCACATTGAACCTCTTTCATGGAATTAACTCCCAATCAAGTAGGTTGGGTTCCCGCTGTCGGTGAACTCTACTATGGCTTAACCCATCTCCTCGATGATTCTAGGACCACACTCCTAGAAAGACCCTTAGTCAATGGATCAACAATATTCTTCTCAGACTTTACAAAGTTCAGAAGCACAACTTTGCCCAATAGGCGCTGAACAGACTTAAGTCTGATTTGAATATGTTTGTTCATCTTCTTATTGGCATATCTTGCTTTAAAATCTCAGTGGTGGATCTTGAATCAGTATGAACTGAGATTGAAAGTATGGGTCTAGGCACGATAGAGAATTCAGATAAAGATCCTTTAACCATTCAACTTTAGAGCAAATTGTGTCCAGAGCAATGAGCTCGGACCCATGGTGCTCTTGGAAATCACTGTTTGTTTTGCAGGAATTTCAGGACACAATAGCACCATCGAACATGAATACATATCCGATAGTAGACTTAACACTGTTAGAATCAGTAACCCAGTTGGCATCACTATAACTTTTCATAACATCAGGATATTCAGTATAAGTCAGATAATAGCCAATTGTGCCTCTAGATATCTGAAAACTCTCTCTAGTATAGTCCAGTATTCTCTACTAAGGTTACTAGTATATCTACTCATTCTACCTACTGCATAAGAGATGTCAGGCCTAGTCCTGTTGGAAACGTAGAGAAGTGAACCTATTAATTGAGAGTATTTCAGTTGAGACACAGGCTCACCCATATTCTTCTTCAAAGCAATTGAAGAATCATAGGGTGTAGAAATAGGTTTAGAGTTATAGAAATCAAATTTATAAAGCATTCTTTCAATGCTATGAGCTAGACTTAAGGAAATTCCATCAGAGGTTTTGGATATTTTCATTCCCAATATCATATCAATAGGACCTAGATCCTTCATATCAAAGTTTTGAGAAAGATAATTCTTTACTCTTTTGATTGCATCAAGAGAAGTCCCAAGGATAACAATATCATCTACATATAGACAAAGGATAATATACTCATTGATTGGTCACTAATGTTGCATATTTAATATCATATTTTCATACTTATTATAGAATAAAGCCTGCATTGTCCTAATTAATTGCTTAATTATTTGCAGGCCCAATCTTTAAGCAGATGAAGAGAAATGAGCCCAAAGCCCACCAAAATTCTGAATTAAATCAGAATTAATTCGCACTAACTGAATCAGGGCAAAATCAAGAGGTTGAAAACCGGTTGAGAAGAATCCTCTCAGAATCGATCGGTTAAAGCCAAGAATCCAAGGCCATTTCGTCAGAATCCTGGATCAACGAAGAAACAAACTGAAGATAAATGCAGAAGGATATCCCAGACTGACCCACCAATAGGGTGTGGCCATTGGCCACACCCTGGAGCCGTGTTTCCGCGGCACTGTTGGGGAGTTAGGGGGAGCGTTTGCTCCCCCGACCTCCCCGGGATCCTGCTTACTGGTTTTCTGCCTATAAAAGGCCATTCTTTGTGCTGAAAATGGACGACCATGCAGAGATAGGATTTAGCCAAGTTTTTCATTTCTTAGTTTAGGTTTTTCTTTTCCTTTCATGTAAATTGTATGTAGGCTTAGGTTAGATGATGATTCATGTAAGTAAGAGAGAGGCTGATGTTGAGAGTGACACCGATGTACCCTCCTCCTTTCTTCCATTGTTTCAGTAAGTAATAAAGGTAAATACTTTGTTTTTATGTTCTGCTTTACTTTACTTTTCTTTTGCTTTCTTCTTCCTCCTTCTACTTTACCTCGTTTGTTTTTGTTGAGTTTACAAGTGAATTTCAAAGCACAAGTACAACGATGTTATGTGAGTGCAAACGATAGTTCATGAAGACGTTCTCCTCCTCAAGACGTATCACTTCATGCTTGTGCTAGACTTGATGATATAATGCGAACGGGGACTGAGCTCGGGCTTATGATCTATGCGTTGAACGCCTCCTAAACAAAGGTAGAACATGCAAAGGTTTTCAGGTAAGTCATCAATCAATCTAGGTAAGTATTTCTTCAACCTTCTTTCTTTTCTTTTATTTCTTTAGCATAGATCGCAATCACGATTTCTTTCACCACATCTTCAAATCGTTTTCACTCTTTTTTCCAATTCATTTTTATATAGTCAATCTCCGTTTTCTCCACCTTCTTCATCTATCGCTTTCTTTTTAACTTTAACCTTAACATAACTCTTTCATTTTATTTCTCTAAAACAGAGAAGAACTTTCGCTTTTGTGTTCATAACGATTTCAATACAAGAACGTAAAAGCTTCTATCGTAAAACCCTCCTTGTGGATCACGACCCGCATAGCCACTTGCTATCGCGGAAGAATGAGCACTTGCACATCTTCATTCTAAATCTGAAATTCTTTATTTTTGTGTGCAGGTTTAGCCTCAATCAAATTTTGGCGCCGTTGCCGGGGAGGGTAACGTTTTTATTGAAATCTGAATTTTTATTGAAAATTTTTTAGAACTAAAACGAACTTTCTTCTCTGTTGCAGGCTTAAAGGGCAAGCAAAGCAGGAATTAAAGTTGCAGTAACTATAGTGGCCTTGGGCCTCTGCTCTAGAAAGCAGAGACCAAGTGCCCTCTGCTTTGCCGCGGATCCGCGGCCAAAGCCGTGAAAACGCGGCAAAAAGGAGTGGACTACTAACGTTCTTTTTGCAGGGCTGCTTGCTTTGTAAATTGTAGTTTTTCTGCAACTTTACTTTTTCCTTATATGCCATTACATAAGCCTGCTAATAATCAACAGTAAAACATTTGTTGAAAAGATAAAAAAATTGATTAGACGTTTGCATTTTAGGCACGTGTCTTTTCAATTCATTTATTTTTACTGTTGAAGAGTGCTGGAGCAAGTACGTATGCATTGCATGTAGAATAAGACTCATCTCTTGGTTGATTTTCATTGCTTTTGAGTAAATCCTATTTACATATCTTGTACACTTGCACAATTGATTTTAAGGGCACCACCCATTAACAAGATAAGGTGGGATTTAATCACCCTTTCTTAGCCCAAAAATTAGATTCCAAGCACTCACTAACCCAAGCCTAACTAAAAATGAGTAGACGTTGGCCCTAGGGACATCTGGACTCAATTAGGAGATTATCCTAAGGGGGAAAGATGTTGGAATTTGACTCTTATCAAATCAGTGTCTAGGAAAGGGATTAAGGGCCGAAAGCCCGAAGGTTGGTGGTTTATTTAATAAGAACGTCTTTTGACAGAAAACCTTACACCAACCTTGCCCTGACCTGGCTGATTAGCTTGTGGTCAAGGTCTGCATTGAACCTCCCGTGGACAGTCTAATCAGTTAGGATCGTCTAGGTCATAGGTCTACCCTAACTTAGTTAGAATTTTTTCCTTTTATTTTTTGCTAATTTGTTTTTTTTCTTTGTTTGTATTCTATTGTGTGATATGGCTTATAATAATAATTTTTTCAACTTTAATAATAATCCATATTACACATCGAATTGTTTTTCGGATATTACCAACCCAGCATATCATAACTTTAACCAACCTAGTGTGCCGGATTGGTCTTTATCCGAATGAATATAACCCATGCCCCCCATCGTATGGCTATAATTTCCAGAATGATTTCAACTCTTCACAGAGTCAGTGGGGATTCACCTCCCCCGAGCATAATTATTAACCACTTGTCCTCCTTCTCCACCTAGTCCACAATATTTTCAGATTCTACTCAGTTCCACCCGTCCAAATAGGAAACCATCAATTTTGGAAATGAGTATGCGTGAGTCCAAACACAAATCCCAAATCTGATGGACTCACAATTTCACTACCACTTCCCAGACAATTCTTCATATTTTCATCAAAACAATGAATCTATCAATTATGAAAGAAGATGCTTGAAGCCATGACTCAGGCTCAAAACACTCGTAATCGTGACATAGATATGATGGTCGAATCTCTACATTCTCACCGTTGGACCATTCTGATGTCACTAACCATTCTGTTAGAGCCGAAGAGTCCTGTAGTTTTGGAAATCAAGATTCAATTTCAGAACAATCATTTGAACTTGCCCAAACTCCAAATTTGAAAAAGATATTGACAGTTTAGCAAGTTATCCTTTTCTTTGAAATAGAACTTGAAAATGAATATGATCCTGAACCCCAACTGAGTGATTCATTCTACTCCCTGATTCAATTATGACTCCGGTATCTTCACCTGATTTTGATCTTTTCCCCGAGTCAACGTTAGATCCTATGCCTATTCATCATGAAATTGAATCCCATCTTTGAGGATCATATTGAACTTGACCAATTATACCAATTTGAAAATCCTATTGACAAATTGGCAAGTTCTCAATTTTTTGATATTGAACTCAATGAGATTGTGACCTAGATTCTCAAATCTGTGATCCAGTTCAACTTTCTGAATCAATATTGACTCTTTTTTTGTTACTAAACTTGAGTAATATTTTAGAGTCAGTTTTGATTCCTCCACCTATCATTCTGAACTGGAATCACCCATATTATGTCACATCCCATTGTTAGAAAATACATGTGGACTGAGTTTCAACTTCTTGACTTGACCCGCTTCTTGAACCAATTTCGACTCCTGAACCTTTACTTGACTTAGTCACCTTCCTGAGTCGGTATTAGTTCCTGTCCTTCCTGAGTCCAAGTCAACCGTTCTATCATTTCATACTCCATTCTGGACGAGGTGGGTGACAAATTTGACTCCGAAATTAGTTATGGAATTTGGAAATTAGATGGGGTTAAATTTTTTATAAAATTCTTCATGAATACAATCTTTTTAATGGGTTATATAAGATATTTCTGGTGGGTTCCTCCGAACCCAAAGAAAAGTCGATTGGGCCGCATTTCGTGGACCAATCAGACCACCACCGGAACCACCACCTTAAGGTAACACTTTCCTTCCCTTTCTTCTTTTCATGCATCTATGCATTAATTCATACATTGAGGTCAATGCATGAGATAGGTGTGGGGAGGGTCTAACATAACTTTTCTTGTTGTTTAAAAAAATTAAACATTTTTCTTTACTTTTAAAAAAAACTTTTTGAAATGGAACAATATTTTGACATATTTTTTGTAAGAAATTAAGTTAATTTTAAGGAATAGGAAAATCCAAATTAGGATTCTTTACTACTTGGTCAAAATAAGATTATTTGTTTGATTTTAAGGGTTAGGAAGATATTTGTCAAAGTAATTTAGTCTTGATCATTTACCTTGATGAAGTATGCACACCTCATACACTTACACACTTAGGTTCAAAAACAAAGATTCTTATGCCTTATAAAAAATATATATAAAAAAAATAAACAATCTAATTATTGATGAGCTAGGTGCTTTGGCCTAAGCAAGCCTTAGTATTTATGCGAAAGATAATTAGATAAGTTTGAAAAAAAAATAATAAAAAGAAAAAAAAAGATAAACAAATCTAATTATTGATTAGTGTAACACCCCGCTTCCGGAATACGTACTTAGTTACGTATTCAGATTTTTCGATCGTATTTTTTCGATTTACTTCTTATATTTGTTTTGTATTATGAATTATTTATATGAACATTTTGTCTTGGATTTGGATTCGTGGACTCGGAGTCAGCCCTAGTCTGAACGAGGCCCGATC